>UXGD01003032.1:0-22337 GCA_900474315.1 Torymus auratus | reverse complement strand
GTTTAATATTTCATGGTTCGACATATTATTCAAAACCATGTATTATAGACTTATAGAATACTTTACTACTTTTAGATATTTAAATTTACAGTTATAGTAAGATAACAAACAAAATAATAAATAACATCGTTATGTATGCAAATCAAAATTAACCACTTACAAATCAATTTTTAAATGTCGATGTAATTTCTTGACGAAAAATCGGAATAACCGCAAACTCAAATTACTCTGCAACCTTATATACCCATCCCCAACTGGCCATCTTATTTGAATACTCTAAAATATACAATTATGCAAACTTGCATTTCAAAGGGCATTTTTTAGCGACTGCGCGCCCCTCTCGCGTACAGCCTCGAGCGTCAGTTCATTATTTACGAGCACTCGATAATTCCCTCGACCGAGAGGCGCAGTATGTGTGTGTATACAATTCTTTCGCGGAGGTTCGGGCCCTGCCAAAATGGATTTAGCGATTCGCGATGATTTAAATTCGAAATTTATGACGCGCTTCGCGCCTCGAACGTATAGCCGACAATTTGTCAGGGGGTTTTCTAAACTTATTTCGGCGAGATTTACGAGCGGCGAATATGTATATATATATATATAAGTGAGATATGCAGATTTCTTCGGGGCCCGATATATAATGGCATAATCAGCGTAGAGGCTTAGCCTAAATAAGTTCGGAGTACAAGTTAGAAGTTAATAGTGGTTTATAGGAGTGTTAGGGTATTTTACTTAAAGTGTTGGGAACTGAATCGACGATAAAACCATGAAGTTTTCAGTAAATATATAAAGTTTTAATACACTTGTAACGATTTAGACAGAAAGTCAAATACGCTATATATATGAATTTGGACTAGAAAGTTTTAGTACCCATGATTTCGATACGCATATATCGACATAAAGGCATAAAAGTGAAATGAATCTGATAAAACAATTTTAAACGCGAGAGAAATGAGCCATTAAATTGTATATATAAATATCGCGCGAGTAAGAATTAAGCCCATTGAACGTGACAGATCTGCAAAACTCGTTCGCGAAACACGATTTCGCTTGTACTAATTAGCATATCACTTGTCCAACTTCATTATTACTAAATAAATTATTATCCTCCGGCTTCATACACACACAAACTTCCCCCTTTCGACAAAAAAGAACCCACATCCTCTGAAACATATCACTACGCAGAGATCTCCGCAAGAACATCCTGAATATAAATCCGCACATACCAATAACACGTTCGCCCAACAAAAGCAGCAACGACATTTCCAAACAAACCCGTACATCCTCGCTCCCTCAATGCGCCCAGCCATCCTTTTTAATGAAATTAAGAGAGCCACGTGCGACTCCTGTTGGTGCTCGCTCACAATGCCAGGCAGCATCCTTTTCGCACAATGCACACGTACTCGCGTACGCGACTTATTAATATAACGTCGCTGTAATTTACACGAGACAATACGAGATTTATCTCTTTATGTGTAAGCGCCGGGCGAAACGAGCCGGTATAAATCAAGCCGGCACGAGGCTATGAGGAACCTCTTAAAATCCATATATACGCACTCGCGAGTACGGTTATTTATCGCGAGTGAGCGCATGAATGCGCCGGGGAAACAAACAAACGCGCGAGGCGGAAAACAAGTGATTTACACGGACGAAGGGAGAGAGAGAGAGACGATCGGAACGCGAGTGATTCGAATCGAGAGATCGGTATGTGATGGGGAGAGGGGCGAATTGTTTGGTGAGGTTGATTAGATGGCAGGCTAATTTATTTAATTGCGGCGGAGAGGAGAGGATTAGTCGGCACTTTGTGCTGATAAAACGCGACGGGACTAGCGAGATGTATACGACGGCAGCAGTTGCTGTTCGACGTTGGTATGTGTGCTGCTGCCGGAGTGGATGATGTGTTTCCGCGTTCACTTGTTCGAATTCGCATTGGGGTTTTATAATTTTTTTGTTGGTATCTATATAAGCGGGTATTTTTTGGTAACGGTGGTTTTGTAACGGTAATTTTCATAACTCGAGAGCTTGCAAGTGTATATACTTATATATTGACTTTGTCTATATGAATAATATCATTTGTGTAAAAATTTTCGGTATTTAGTGAATTCGATTGCACAATCGCACATTTTACATAGAGACATCTTAACTTGATTGAAATACAATCCACGTTGATTATTTCAACTTCTGTTGATGGATTAACGATTATTTATATACGAATAACTGCGTGTGACTCATTGTCTAGACTATACGCTTTCGTCTTGCGTAAGATGCATTAATGCATTATCATTTTTATCACGAAATCTGGTGAAATTATTTTATTATATCCCAGCGAGAAAAACACAGACATACATACTTGTACTTTCTCTCAACGCCGTTTTAGAAATTTCGCATATTCACATAAAGCCGGTATAACGGAGTATAATTTTTCGCCCTAGGTCAAGCTCGCGACAATATTCACAAGTTTATTGGTTTCCGTAAATAAAGATTTTTCTGCGGGCAGGAAGTTGCACGGCGGTTCTCTCTCTCTAGCGGCTGATGTAATGTATATATTTTACTAACCCCGATCCAAAAATATTGGCCTTATACAAATCTCTTGATTTAATGGCTAGTAAAGTCTAGACTAGATCTTCAGCATTTTTACTGAGTCGATTTATGGGCTTGTCAGCTTTCTTATTACACGCGTATAACTCGGAAGCGTTTTTATTAATCCGTTTGATGTTCTACATTGGAAAAATATTATATGTCAACAAAAATACGTGTCGCGCCGTTTACGACCACAAAAGTAATACATATTCTATATACTGGACAATTTTGTAAAACGGTATTTCCTCTGTAATAAAACGTCTTACTTAACCTGACACTAAACACTTTATATTTACGAACCCTAAAATTACTTTCTTCATCAAAATAAAAGAATTAAATTCAATATTGAATCTCTAGCAAAAATATAACATTACAGCGCAAACTTCTGCTTGCAAAAAAAATAACGTAAACTTTCTATTTGTCAAACGCGCCTCGGTATAAACATTAATTCTAAACGTTAATTAATAAACACACGTAACATAAGTAAGCGCATACAGCTTACGTAATAAATTAATATCGAGTCGCATAATTAAACGACGCGTGTTTTCCCTCCCGCAGCCGCGGCGACTGATTAAAGCTCGCGCGCGCGCAGCAACCGACCGCAACACTCGCACTCACTAAATCACACGAGTATACACGACTGTCTCGTTTGCCCCGCAAAAATTTCGTTAATCAAACGACGGCGAGACTCCTTATTAAAATCCCCTCCCCTACAACATACACACATACAGAGAGCAAATACGCGGGAGTAAATTTTCGCGCGCGAGAGAGACAGTCAAGGAGTAAATATCGGGGACCGCGACGTTAACGACTTTCGTCTTTCGCATTAAATTTCGCCAGAAGTCACACACGTGCGTGTTTGCGCGGCTTTCCCGCGGACGGATGCGGCGGCACCGGGCGTTTAATTAAATGTACGATTAAAGCCTGTTAATGCAAATCCGCACCGCGGAGAGCTAGACCGCGTCTCGCAAATATTCAGTTCAGTTCATTAGGAGAAAGAGAGAGAGAGACGTCCCCGAGGCGCTGTCTGCGGGACGCTTGCGTGCGCGAGGATTCAAATGAGCTGCGCTAGTAAGTAGTATGCGACTGCAGCGAGCGCAGTTACCCGCGCGCCTGCCGTTTTTCAATGGGCGGATGTGTTCTCCTCTGTCGGCAGTGGGTTTCTATTTTATCGCGAAGGGAGTTTTTTGTTTTGTAGGGCAGTGGATGAATGGGAGAATGAGTGTGTGAGTGTGTTGGGGAGCTGAGGTGGATTTCGGAATTGCGGTTTTGGAAAATTAATGGTAGGTGGAGTTTGCTTTTTTTAGGGTTAAAATATAGAGGAGGTGTGGTATACGGGAGGATTTTAAATGGGGATGTTGGAGGTAATTTGATAATAATTTGCTGATTATAGTGGTGAATGGCTGTTGAGACTGTTGTTACAGTTGTACTTCGGTCTGGTCTGTCTGATAGACTGATAATTGAATATGCATGCTGTAAATAGATGTTGTAGTTCGAAGTACTGGTTTACTTATGTACTACGTTAATCGATATCGGTACATTAATAATAAAGGAAAGTGGAAGAATTATAAAGTTTAACGTGAATTTTATACTAATTATTCAGGATTATTGATAGGAATGGTTGAAGTAATTCCACAACTAAACACATATTTAGAAATGAATTATACTTGTTGCTTCGAACCGTAACATTCTAGTTGTAATTAATATCATCAGCAATAACTAAATAATTATTAAAATACTGTTTTATAGCTAGAGAAACTTGCAGAGAAACTTCTAAGAAAATTATTCTGTAATTTAATGCTCGGTTGAATAAATTGATTAATTAACAAAGTATGTTGTTTCTCATTCCGATTTATAAATTTCATTCATTTTCATTCGCAAATTTACACTAAAACTTAATTATATGAAACCAATAAATTAATCATATTATTTTACGCATCGCAATGGAACCCTCCATTCCCTAAAATAGCTCGTAAATTCATCCCACCCAAAACCAGATTATACATTCTATGTAATCATTTCACCATGTAATAATATAGCACTGAAACTTACTCATCACCCAATGCAAACCTCGAAAATCCTTTCTGCAGCACCACTGCACTTATACATATCCTTTCACGCTTTCCACGAAAAAAAAAAGAATCAGGGGCGTCGCCACCCACAAAAGTCGTAACACTCCCGCAACCGGCATATATATGTATAACAGCAGCGTCTAATGGCGTCGTTTGCGGCTGCAATTACACCGCGCGCATAGTCCAATTGTGCGCTCGCGCACCGCCGGGCAGTCTGTACGCATGCGCGACCGGAACCTCACTGGAGAGCGCGTTGTAATTACGATTTTTTGCCGACACTTAGAGCTTGCACGCGGCGCATACGAGATGGCTCGCTGTAAGTTTGCGGGTCTTATATTCTAGTTTAGTCGTCGTGTGGGCGGTTTTTAGAAGGAATTGTGAGGTCTTGTGTAATACAGATTTTTTTTTGTTTTGTTTAATACAAGGATTTTTGTGATCCTAAGTAAAGTTCATTCTTAAAAAGAGGAGATGATTATATTAACAAAGTTCTTTAATTTATTTAAGTTACCTTCTTCTCTTTGTTTCACAATAAGAAGACACATACTTAGCAAACAAGCATGCAAAATATCACGTTAATAATCATCATAAAGATAATAAAAGACAATATTTTAATCTTGCTTATATAAGGCTCTCATTTTTACCAGGTTTTAAGTCATTCTGGACACCTTGATCGACTACCAAAATATATTACAGTTTAAATTCAAAAGAACATAATGAGCCCGCAGTCCGCATGAATAATTAGACGATTCCCGAACCGCGTCACGTCATTACTCACCGTATTTCCCAGCCGACTTTCGGAGACTGCAGCACTTTATATAAGCGCACCTTGCGATCCGGCAATAATAATAATCCGCCGAAAAATAAACACACACTTTTGCCGGAAACGCACGCGCGACGTTCCCGTTTTATGGCGTTTACGCGCGAATATCCCGCGAACACACATGAATGGAGAGCCGATATATAGAACTTTCGAAAGTCCCTCAGCGCGTTTACGACTCTATTCCCGTATAGCCGCGGGAATATTATCATTCAAATCGCTCGAACGCCTTTATCGAAGCCCAAGAAAAAAAAGACACGCGTGTGGCCATAAAGCGAGTGTATAAACGCCTCGCGAATTCGACGTTTCTTTTCGTCTCTGGCGGCGGCGAGCAAAAAAAATATATCAACTTTCACGCGATATGAACTCCTTCATGCGATCGGCGGCCGCATCGGAGGGGAAATTTCACGCCAAACTGACTCACGCTGTCCTTTGATAAAAATCAGCCGTTGCCATGTTTGGCAGGCAACGCGCGTGGAGCCCTAAAATCGTAAAGTGTCGCGTCTTACATATGTCGCGTCTGCGCATGCGCGCGAGCGCTCAATACGTAACGAGAGGAGTCAAAGGGGTCGCACGCTCTTCTTTTCATTGTTTACCCGGGGTATCGACGAAAAAAGAGGAGAAGCGGAAGCGAACGCGAGGTGTGAGTTAAGGGGAGAAAGCGCGCTGTGCGCGGCTGAAAATGTCCATATATAGGCGGACATTTTTATCTGATATTCACACTTTGCCCGGGTGTACCGTGTAACGAGAACAGATTATCGTAATTTCGGAGTGAAGGAATTGTATTCGTTATGGCGACTGGCGTTTATTTGCAAAACGGTAGTTTCGCCGGTGAGTTTCTTTTTCGCTTTAATAAGAATATATACGAGCTTTTCGTATACCGAGTTAATAAAGATATAACTGCGGCGCTCGTTTGAATGACAAACGTTGATTTTAATAATGCGTACAAATCGTATGGGAAGTTGAGGTAAATATCGTGGAATAAAAAATCACCAAATGGTACATTAAGTATGATTACAATATATAGCGGTATAACAAGATAGTATAATATATACTAATGCGACAATAGCATATAATAGTTGTTTATCAGCTTTGTAAATAAAAATCACTTCATATATTTACAAACAATAAATTTTTAAATTTATCTTATAAATAACGCGACCTTTTATAAAAAATATATATATATATATTTATATCATTAAATTTATTATAGATAAAAAACACTTTGTTTAATATAACATTATCATTTTCGCAACTTTGACACGTACCGGCATTTTTACACTTGCACACACAAAAAATAATTCATACGCCCGGTAAAAATATAAGTTCCACTCGCTCGCACGTGGTTTCCATTACACGAAGCCTATTTACGAGCCGCGTGTATCGAATACCGTACGTGAGTGGGCTGCCGATCCTCCGCAATTCCGTTTTCGATCAAATGTCACTTACTACTCGTGAGTTCGGTCGACCCGCTGGAAATAAATTAGTCTGAGACACATTGTTTGGATTTCGCAAGAAGTAGGTAAGAAAAATCCTGCCACGTTTTGAATATCTCATATAGGAAAAGATATACACCAGCGATAAAGAATTCTTGTTTTAATTAGCTGGATATATATGTTTGAATACGTTTAGTTGTAAATAAGCATAAACAACGGCCCCTCGAAGTGTGAAAAACATAAGAAAATTCATATAGTATAACACGTAATAAGTATATCCCATTTATCTCAATTCCACGCTCAACTAACCCCGAAAAAAAGCTCGCGCGTGCGCGTTAACTATTACACGATAAACGGCACAGAAAATTTAACCCGCGCGACAAAAGATGAATAACGAGTATTTCCAGCTTCGGAAATATGTGTGTGTGCTCGCCGGTACGCGCGCGTATATACTTTCACGCCGGAGACAGAATAAAACGAGCGCTTAGCATTTTTATCCCGCCCCGAAAACTCGATTGCCTGCAGCGTGTATATCAACAGATTTTACGCTCGCGCGGATAGCAAACTTTAAAATGCGCGCTCGCTCGTGAAAAATGAAGTGTGCAGCGCGCGGATTATGCGGTCGTAATAGTGCCGCGATACGTCGGCTTAAGATAGCGTTGACGATATAGCAACAAAAAATCAAACTGACTGCATTATTCATCTCCCTCTCCGTTATAAATAATTCAAAGCCTATATGAAATGAAGTTCTTACACCTACAGTCGTATCAAAACCAAAAAAATCTCTACAAAATACAACCCTCACTCATCAACTGCAAAACATTACCACCACCGTTCCCTCCCAACATCTAAATTACACGCTGGCAATTAAAGAAAATTAATTTCCCGTCACAGCTCTCCCCATTCATTCTCACCGCGCGACAGCTCCTTCCTGCATTCTCCCCATTCGAAATTTCATTTTCCTTTTCTTCGAAAACTACCTTCTCCTCCTCCTCCCACCAAAGAAATCAAAAACCACGCTCTGGCCCGGTTAAACTTAGTTTCCCCCGCTTCTCGGAAGCCCTTCGCGTAGCTCTCTCTCTTTCTCTCTGACGTCTTCACTCTCGCAAGGTTATTACAACCCGCGCTGCTCGATAGCGAGAGTATCACACTACGCGAGGCCATTTAAGTGTATTTCGGTATCGCCTGCTGAAAATTCTGCCAAATACAATCGGGCGTGAAAACACGCTAAATCCGGGAACAAAGAGTATGGCGGCAACGTCAGCGAGGTACTTGACAACGACGACGTTAACACGCTGTGTGCGGCGCTGATTCACGTACTTTGATCGTATAATATCCGTTTGAATGAGACATATCACACTGAAGAATTTTGACGCGCGCTGGTAACGGGTCTGTTTGTGATCGCGCGAACGACGTGACGGAGAGCAGTGTGAATGAGAGTTTCGTAGAATTCGTAGGGGCTACTCGCATTGTCGTATGAGCATGGGTGTATTTATACCGCGTTTGTTGGTGACGGAATTGTCGGTTCATTGTTGTACGAGGGAGGGACAGTTTATCGAAAGGGTTTGGAATGATTTTGGTTTGATAATTACAAGCTTTACGTAAGGTGGGAGGTTAAACTCTCACGTTGCACGTGTTATATTTCAATTACATTTCCAAATCCAGTTTAAAATTAAACGACTTTAATGTGTAGCAAGTTAATTAACGTAACGAGTAGTGTACGCCAAAGGCGTGCAATTTATCTACAGGATTTATTTTTGTCTTTTGAATTTTTTCGATATTCAAATGAAACTCAAAAGTATAACGAACACTAAAAATAGATAAATTTTGCGTAGGTGCGAACAAATTTGTTATCGTTCGTTTTTTCATATCTGGACGAAGTGCTTGCGATATATAACATTAAAAAATTAATTTTTTCGAAATTCTTTGTCAAGTGCTCGCGCGGGGGTGAAACTCGTGCGTCAATTAAATTTATAACTATGAAGATAGAAAGGATGTTCATTAGCGTTATCCTCGTTAGTCTTTTAATTCAGTCGTAAGTAATTGGAAAGCAGGCTTGCCGAAAGCATTAAACGTGCCTGTCCTGAAACGCCGGAAAATGCCGCAACGCTGTTCCAAAAGTTCGCGCGAAGCTACGGTACGCCAGCAAAAGTTTTTCCGTTTGTCCGTGACCTTATTCCACTTGTTACTATTCGTCATGTATTACACGTTACAGTTATATTCGTTTCGAAATTCATACTATTGTTAAAATATATAGATATATTACGCGATGTACGTGGATACTTTTTATCAGTGGGAAGGGGTCGTTACAAACTTGTGCGAATTTTAAAATTTATTGAGAAGTTTATTGAGTTAATAAAGGCGTATTTGTGTGAGAGTTAAATAATTGTTTTTTTATTGAAATAGTTATTATGATTATTTCGATGAATTATTACAATTAGACAATGATTAGTTATCTTCAAGATAAGACAAGATTTTTTACATTCTTGATACCACAATCTTGATATTGTATCGAAAACTGTAACTAAACATTGTCAATACAATATGAAGATTAACCTTGCTATATCGTGCAGCTTTAAATTAATAATTTACGATTTTATGTTTATAATTTTATATATTCATTTGGTTTTATTCATACAGATGTATTTCAACTACGTTAACAGTGTATTAACATTGCCATAATAATTTAACGTAAACACCTATAGCGATTTAAAATGCAATCTATCGAAAGGTCTATTTCGTTACAAGAATTATAAAAATAATAGAATAAAAATAAGATAAATAAATTATGAATCAATATAAACAAAATAAAGAGCATTATCCCCCCACACGTCCTTCAATTTCCATAAATTACAATTATCGTTCGCAAAATATAATCGATTCTCTCCGAGCCTCTTGCACCGCGGCAACTCGCTCACCAGGACGAAGCTGCTCTCGCCTCATTACACGACAGCATCTCTCTCTCTCCTCCGCATTACCGTTACCAAAAAAGTCACTCCACGCGCAACTCTCATAATTCACGCGCCTCCATATATACATCACTTCGACGCGCAATAATAACCCCACAAATCAATAACTCGCTCTTATGCACCGCGGGCCCTCTTCAAATCAGTGAAATTTCGTCCGCGCGGTTAATCCCCGCGGTATATACTTTCACCCGCGCGACGAGGGCAATCAGCGTGGGCGTCGAATTTTCCAATAAATCCAAGCCGCCGCCACGCTCCCACATTTTGCATTGTTCGCGCCGCGCGTGGCCCATCGTCGGTCGCGCGGCATATTCGCATCGTACAAGGCAAGAAGTGGGACATACAAAGGCACAGTGCGTATGTGTCTCTCCTTTCCCCTGGAAATTCGTAGGTGGTGAATGACGAACGCGCAGACGTGCGCCGACCGCGCGCATAAATTTACAAAGGGGAGGGGAGAGTACGTGTGTATCAATTTCACGTGGGTATTAAGTCTGTGTGCGACGAGAGGGGGTGAGAGATTTTTTGCGGCCGAGGGTGTGAACGTGACGCGGAAGGATGTGTTTTTGAGAGAGTGCGAGTTGCGCAACGTTATAGCGATATATTTTTGCGTAAGGTTTTTCGAAAGTCTCGAGCGAGCGAGATAACGTGTGTGTGGTAATTTTAATGGCCTGGCGAGATAATGAGAGTGCGCGTATTACTCGCTTGTGGTCGCCTTGTTTTCATTGAGTTATCATTTTTCGCAAATTTATGGTTTGTTTTTTAATTAAATTGGGGCCAGAGATATATGAGTAAAGTGTAGCGAAGGTTTTTGTTCGTTCTATTTCAAAGTTATCCATATAAGGCTTAATTATTTCGTCAAACGTCAGTTTCGTTAAAAAGATAATTTATTGCCATCTACGTAATAATAATTTAGTATAAAAAATTATATAGTACCAGTTAATTTAGTTTCGTATGACTTATTTTTAACGCTCATTGACGTAATGAATGACACATTTAGATTTCGATTAGAAAATAAAAAAAAAATATTTATCATTGACCTCTCTCTTTAATATTTTAAATCCCATGAATTTAAAGGTTAATATAACTTTTATATACTGTCAAAAACGCGAACTGAGCGAAAAAAAAATCCAATTTCAAGTCCTTCCCGTCATATCCCGCGCGCAACAAAGACAGTCTCGCACGCTCGCGAAAGAAACGAAAGAGAGAGTGCAAAGCGTGGCGCGGGAACATCTCGCGTGAGCGCGTCTTTACTTAGAGACGTGTGTGACTTTCACGCGGTCGTAAACATGTCGCGGCGGGGCAACATTAGACGCGGGCGCGCGCATGCGGTTCTCGGTCAACCGGGCCCCACGCGCAATTTACGCGCGCATCAATCAGCCTTCGAAAAAGTCAACGTCCCCCCCCATTGCGACATTGAACTTGTGAAGAAAAGTGCAAGTGAGATCCGTTACGGGCGAGATATTCGAGGGCGCACGAAAGGTTTTACGACTGCCGAATTTCTGCGTTTCGAGTGTGTGCGGTCTGCATGCAGTGATGCGGCTGCACGTGGGGTCGGTTTCTTCTTGAGATTTCTTACGTACGCGCGAAATTGGAGGTGGGTTGGTTATTTATGAATAGTACCGTTAAGAATGAGCTGCGAATGTAATTTTAGTAAAATGTATGCCGTATATAGTTTATAGACACAAAAAAATCAAAATATCCAATTTTCAAGATTAATCTTGGTATTGTATTGTCTTGCCTCAATATTCAAGACAATAATCGATACAATATTTATATACAGTTTTCAATACAATATCGAGATTGTGGTGTCAAGAATGTAAAGAATCTTGTCTTGTCTTGTAAGTCTGAAAACTTAAAATTTTCTAATCGTAACAATTTATCGAAATAACCATAATTCAATAACAATCGTTAATTGCTAACGACCATCTACTAATAAAATGTTCGAGTGATAAAGGTTGGCGAGGTAGTCGGCGACGCGCTATATATCCCGTCAGACCGGCTTACTTAGGTACGCGAGGCGACAGGGAGAAGGTGCGCTGCCCAGCGGCGGCGCATTAACTAAACTCTGGTCGGCAGCATATACATAGCGGGACAAATCAAATTTCAAATTTGGCATTTATTTATACTTGTACCGAAATTTATTTCTCAAAATACCAAATATTATGGCAGCACAACAGTTGTAACAAAAAAGTTTCTTAAATTTAAGGACATTTTTAACACGGAATCATTTAACAAGTTCTGAAAACCAAATTCCTGAGGGTGCGAGGTCCTGAGATAAAAAGGGAGCTACGAAGACGTGCAACAGTGAACAAGTCAATTATTTAAAAAACTTGCTATTTTACGGCTGCGTGCCATCCTCTTCTACGTCGACCTCTCATTTTTTAAACAATCGACTCATTTTTTGTCGCTTGTCTGCGTAACTCCAATATGATCAAGAATTTCAATAATACTTTTCATATTGACCAAGACAAGAAAGAAATTTTCAAGAATTTCCAAGAGCGAGACAATAATAACAAAAATATTGTATTGTCTTGCTCTCGTGCAGCCCTAACTGTCCCATATAAAGTTAGTTATTCATTTATTACATTCAAAAGGAATATCGAAAAATTATAATGATTCAAAATGTATTTAACAACATTGTTAATCTGTCGAATTATTAACATAATATATTGTTCTCTTCGCCGTCCGACAAGCGATAATACACAGTAATTTTATTGTAAAATATCAATGAGCGCAGAGCGCGTATGTGCAGGCCATAAATACTAGTCCTCTCGCTCTAGCGACAGGCATAAATCATCTCGGTGATTTTACGCGTCATCCCATTCGTACTGATAGAAATCAGTTTTCAATTGCCGCACGTAGCCATACAGTACCGTGAAAAATCATGTCGTTCAGTACCTTGTCAAGCACTTACAAATGACCTCGGCGCACTTTAAATCATCTAATTTGTTCGCTCTCGATTTTCTTCCTCTTATTATACGTTTGCTACACCGCACACATATCAACCGCATGAAATATCGTGTTGATTAAAACAATTATACAAACGATTTAATCAACCTATAGGAAATATTATGGCAGTACAAACATTTTCCGCAAAATATATTCTCGCGTACACTAATAACAAAAAAAAAGAACGCTAGAACACGCGCGGAACTTTAATCAACTTTAGAAAACCGCATTAGCCATAAACAACCGCGAAAGCTCTCGCGATAAATAATCGCCAGCACCACTGTAGCAGCTCGCATTCTGTAATAACCACCCTCCGCCCCTCGCTCAAATTCAAAAGTGAAACCATTTAAGGACGCGCATACGCGGGTATATAGGTGTGTGTGTGTGTATATATATAATACACGACGAGCGAATTCCCACTTCTAATTTAAACGCATAATCGTAAATCTCGCGGGCAAGTGAGCCTCTCTAGTGCACGTACCGCCGCCGACGACGACGACAGTAAATTAGTAAGTTTAGGCGTTTAGCTTTGAAAGGGAGAGCCGTAGAGAGAGAAGCTCACTTTCGCTCGCGCCGGTAATAACTGGGAGCTCGGCTTTCCGATCTTATCGCCCCCCTATGTGCGCGTGCGCGCAAGCGCATCGTGGAGATGAATCATCGGGAGAGATTCGCGAAATGTGTTTATGTGTGTACGTGGTTTGGTTTGTCTATACCAAGTGCGGCATTCGGTGAGGTTGAGGTCTTAATTGGTTGTTTGTCACGTGAGGGGGTGACTGTAGTGGTGGATGTGCGAAGTTGGGTTGTTTTATTCTAGAGATGGATTGGCAGAGGTTTAATAAATCTAAAGTTTCAAGGTAGCATAGACTGCTCTATTTTGTCAGAAACAATTTTGCAATTTTTAAACTTTCACAACAGAATGATTGTTCAAAGAAACTCTAGTGCTTAAATTGAAACATATAATGATTGATATATAAGACTATATATTATACGTAAGATTTCTTTTGAAATTTATAAACTATAATGTTTCTTCTGAATATATGATAAGCTCTTTTTCATAAGAAAACGTTTCTAAAAGTAAGAGTCATACTTTACGTATTTATTATTATATCTCCACGAATTTCATCGGAAAATAAACAAAACTATCTCTAAATTACTTAAATACTTTTCGCAGCAACTTTACTAAAACGTATAAGGAATATAAATTCACAAAACACATTTCAATTACTCCACTGTCTTAACAAAAAAAATTTACGACTATTACAACTGTTTCGAGAGACCAGACCCCGAGTGTCGCTTTTTACTTATATAATAGCGATAATTCCAGCGTAATTTATGCAACATAATCTTCTAAAACCGGAACTCTCAGGCTTATACCCCGCGCACTGCACATAATTACGATTCTCGAAAATAGAAAGTCTAATAATCGACATTGCGACGAAACAAAACCTTTTCACATTTTCACCTCCGCGCTTCTCCCTCTCTCCCATTGAAATCATCATCCGCGCGAAACCGAGAATTTCAGGCTCTCGCTTATATTATACTACTCACACAGAAACACTCGCTGCTCGCATATAACCGTCCATTGTACGTACCTGTAACAGAAAAAGGAGAAAACCGCATAAGTATAATACACGGAGAGGCGGGATGGAAGAGCGGAACCATCTGCGGGGAGGGAAACAGTTACATACAAAGCGCATTTTTCGCGATATCGCGCCAAATTGCACGTTAGCCCTCTCTCCATGCAAATTCGCACGAGAGATTTAGCAGCGTTTTTCGCGCGCGATTTCTTTTTTTTTCCACTGCAGCATATAGTATCAATCACTCGCGGAAGTGGCGAGTTATTAAAATGGTAATGAGGTTGTTATTCGGCGCGCGTCGGCCGAGTGTATTGAATAATGTAAGACGGCCGTTGTCTCTCTGGCTCGCGAAAAGAAAAGTATTTACATTAACAGCGCGTGTAACGAGATACGCGTACTTTAAACTTATGGTAATGCGCTTCTGAACGCGCATGGCGGGATTACATGCGTGCACGTGCGTACTGTTAATAAATTCGTTGGTAGTCGATATTTCGGCTGTATCTATATCTGCGAGTTTATGCTGCAGCATCGTTGAAGATTATTTTTGGTCTTCGTTTCGCCAGGTGGGCATATAATGGTAATTAGGAATGGTAATTTAGCATCGGCTTTCGAAGAAGTGAATTTTGTAATTTCGTATTATTGTCAGGTTCGGTGTGAATAGTAACATGATATCTCTCACTCGTGGAATACAAGATATAGAAAGTCTGCAGTGTTGAATTAATTTTACATAAACGCGTCAAAACAATGGTTCGGTTTTTAAAGTACATTACTTTATACATATACGTTATGTAAAGACTTTCCTGATGACATTTAAATGCAAAACCTCTTGATTTTTTTCTTAAAGTGTAAATATTTGAAGAATAAAATCCCCGTTCGGCACTTCCACATACAAATTTACGTTTCGCGAGAAAACGTTTTTGTTTATCCACACCAAAACATATAAAATTCGTTCATTATCTTCTCCACTTTCATCTGCAATCTTTAATTCAGCGTTCCATTACAGCCTCGATACATTCATTAAAATAAACCCGCATCGCACAGTTAGCCGGGAACAAAAATGTTCACTGTCATGAACATGTCATTTTAACAAACCTTAACAACCAATCGGATAGCGCACAGCACAGTCTCTCCATACGACAAAGGAAACAAAGCACAAACCCAGAACTGACTCTCTATGCGCATGCCTGCACTTGTCTACATCTTTATCGCCGGGGTCCCGTTAACACGCTCGTTCCAATTTGCGTGCGGAAAAAGCATCCATAACCTCTCCCCCAACCAAAAAAAAACGACTCGCGCGCGAGTTTCCATCACGAAGCGCTGCGCGTGCAGCTCCCGCTTGCGCGCGCGGGTCCATAAATAAATCGTGAACACCGTGTAGAGAGCCTAGCGCCCCGGCTCTAATAAGCCTCCGAAACGAGTATCTCCCGCGGAAATCGCCGTTTCCCGGCCATAAGGCCCCGTTCGACGCTAGCAGCGAGGAAAAAAAGGAACGGGACGCGGAGAAGGAAAAGAAAAGCCCCGGCGCTGAAACTTTCTAAATATATTTCGCTGTGGCTGATTGCACTGTGCTCACGAGAGAGAGAGAGAAAGAGCGTGCGCCGCGTGATGAGCCGCCTTGCGCTAACAATTCCCCGATATATACCTACACGCGGCGCGGGCAATTTGGCGAGGTGTTATGCGCGCGAATGGGGTTTCGCGAAAGTGCATTTCTCACGGGAGAGGGCGAGGAGGGTATGTGGTACCGAGAAAAACAGCGCGCAAGCATCGATTAATTTTCGAGGTGGTGGTGTAGGGAAAAAAAGAGAGGCGGTGTGGCTATGCACTTGTCGATGGTCGTGATGTGGCGCAGGTTTTGCGCGTGGGTTTGGAGGTTGTTGTTGGGATCGGTGGAACGCTGTAACGATTCGTGACGACACGGTGGTGAAGGGTTTTAACAAAATAAATGTGCAGAAAAAGACAGGTTTTTGTATAATGGCATGTCTGAAAATGTCTTAGAAAAGTGTAGATAACTTTTTTAGGAGATAGCTTTTCCGAAGGGACTTTAGATCTCAAGGTTCTGCGGTAAAAATTTTAAGATTGTGTGTAATTTTATACAAATTATAAACCATGAATAATAATGATAACACGTCTGGAAATTGATAATTAACATTGTCCTTAAGCGAGAGTTAAAGTTAAATTTAATCAACGGTATATTTGCAAACGTTAAACTTCCTCGGAAAATCAATCTCGTTTTTTATGATTTATCTTCGACTTTAATTATGTTTCTTTCGGGGAAAAATAGTTGCTTTAGATCGTGATCGTGCTCAAAGTTTATTATTCGATCAGTATTAAGGCAATTTGCCACGAAGCATCAACATTATTATTGTAAACGAGACTGGCCTTGGCTGAAGCTACATCTTGACTCTATTTTCGACATCAAATGTTTCTTGATCTGCTAAATTGAACATCGAGGCTCTAATTTGGTCGGAATATCGGCTAATTTTGAATGCAGACGTAAACGTTTTCATTTGGATATACGCGAAGAGAGATCAAAAAATCATTTTTCTTTAACGTATATATAGATCAAGTAGTGAGAAAATACTTCAAAAATTATAATATTGAACTAGTTTTAATATTTTTTACGAAACAAATCTATACTTATCCTATTACCGTGGAATTCATAAATTGATTAGAATCCAAACAAAATTGTAGTTCGACAACAGTTACTTGCTATTCGCATTTATAAATTGCGCGGATCTACTTTGCATTTAGATTTCTCAATCTTTAAAAGCGCTATCGCAAGTCAAAGCGCTTGCCGCGATTAGAAAGATTGAAAATCGATTTATTATCGAAATAGGAGGGGAAATTATCGTTACAAGTCAATACCTCTAGAATAACTTATTTCTCACTGTCTCACCCTATTCAGATTGTTGTTAATTCTCGAAAACAGCCGAGCAATTTCAGCGGTAAAATTGTGCCCATAAATCACGTCGCAATTAACTCGCGACCGATCACCGATATACATACACACAGTCTCTCGCTATTCCGAAATCGCCCCCACAGCGAGCGGCGAGATTCCAAGGATTATGCAAAACTAGCGCTCGCTCGCTTATAATTCAATAACGTAATGGCGAAAAATTGCCCTGAACTTTCCCACTCTCGTCGGGGCCAAAAGAATCACGATCCTCTCGATGATAATAACAAAATTCAAAACCTAAAATCGATATATCGATGTAACACCGATTCCATCGCTCGCGAGCTCGCGCGCTTCCAATTACATCCTTCAAAATCGGAGAGAACAATGGCTCGTTCTCGAGCTCGCGCGCAGAAAACGTAAAATAAACACATTGCTGTTGTTCCGCGCGCGCATATGTGTAATCATCGAAATTCGCACGATACTTTCCGGCGAAAGGGTAATTATTTTAAGTGAGCAATTTTCCCGCGCATTACCCCCCGTATACACAATACGCAAATGCATACGCCGCGCCCCGAAAAGAGTACGCCTACGTTATGTCGGCGGAACGTAAAAGTGCGACTTTTCGTCCCAAATTGATGCGCATGCTTATTACGGTTGGGTTAAGTGAATATTGTGTGCGAGCGCGCCGCGATGAGAAGGAAATTGATATTTTTCGCGCGCTGCGAAAACGTTACGAGGTTTATAAATTACGCTCGATCGGAGCTTTTATGCTGATTGGGCCGAGTTGTGTACGAGAAGTTTTTAAATTTACTGAGTGAGAGTTTTGGTTTTTTTGTTCGTTTCGGAGAACGCGAAAATGTGTATAAAATTCTTTGAAGAAATTTAAGATCAAAATATTAGTTGACAGGTTTCATAACATTGCGTCATCGCCTCGTTCCCGATAAAATTCGCGAAAATTGTTTGAACTTTTTAACTTTCATCTGCGGCTCTGTTTGTTGCTTTTATATACGTCTCGCGCTGTTTTTTGTTTCTTACATTGATTATTTTGTTTAATTTTATTACCGCTAATAGTACTTTAACGTTTGTAAAAGTCATATAAAAAATCAAAGTGTATTTACAAACTTTAAAATTCACCTCTTACTCAAGTGTATTACTTCGCGAAATTTCTTATTTTAAGTTTTTCATCATCGGGAATCCCCGTTATTTGAACAGAGTTACAGTATCCGAATCAAACCAAGCAAACAGAGTATAGTTGCTCGATTTCCCTGCATACTCTCGTGAAACAGTTAATCTGCAGTCTCCAAAAGCCGTATTGTGTTACAGCAAAGCGTACGCAAAGCTTCAATATATAACAAACATTCATTTTCCTTAGGAATAGAGGTGATATGCAAACAATGGGAATTCCGAAATTTCAATTGCTCACGTGCGTCCCGTTAAATTCGACCGAATTCTCCAAAAGTCTCGCTTATAAATCTCAAAACCCCGCGTCATTCCACGTCAGCTACAAAGAAAAATCCACATTTTTATCCTTCCTAAGCATTTACAAACCTGTCCATCACAATTTGCATTCTCTCTCAATCTCTCTAAGCGGGGAAACAACCCACTCGCGCAAACGCGGCCCTCTCTCGCAACAACCTACGTCACGATTTTTCCCTCGCTGCAAATTATTATTCATCGAAGTTAATTTCAAAGGCCAACTCTCCTCTCTCGACTTTTTCCAGCGTCAGGGGAGAGAGAAAGAGAAAAAGTTTGAAACTCGCGCCGAGTAAAGTAATCGTAGCCCCGAGTGCAATGAAATTTTCCGTAGAACGCGCGCGCGCGGTGCCGTAAGAGAACGCGCGGGCGTCAGGTACTTACGCGCCCGTGGCATAATCCTCCCAGACGCGAGACCGAGCGAGCGTTCATTGACGTTAGATAGCGA
This sequence comes from Torymus auratus, assembly GCA_900474315.1. Taxonomy (NCBI): domain Eukaryota; kingdom Metazoa; phylum Arthropoda; class Insecta; order Hymenoptera; family Torymidae; genus Torymus; species Torymus auratus. Next base: position 3,123 of record UXGD01003032.1, on the reverse strand, counting down.
GCGCAAGCGCGTCATTCATTTGCCACCCACAAACGACACTTTGATTAAAATACCTACTCGCGCCTCGCCGGAGTATAAGCTAGAATCGTAGCTCGAGCTTACAATGCACGCTGCATGCACACGTGCACATGCCCGTCGTGGGTTTGCTTTATTCGACGGTTTTTTTTCTTCTCTCTCACTGGGAGAGGGGAGAGCGTTTATGTAAACACACTGCCGCGGTGATATATCGGTTTTATAGAGGATGGAATGGGCGTAATATATTATTCGAAGTATTCGTTTGTGTAAATGGAATTGTGGTCGGCATTTTGTGGAAGGGGAAGGTTTTGTATATTGTTGAACTTTCGACACTGTGACTAGTTGACATTATTCCAGTACCGTTGAATAATTAATAAATTCTTTCAGCGTGATTTACATGAAAAACAATTATTTTAGTATTGAATTATGGGAAGTAAAGGTATACCGGTAAATTTATAAATGATATAATCGGCTCTTGGTAACGAAATTTAAATTAGACCGTACCGACTACTTAAAAACACTGTATGAAAGCTCGATATAGTAAGATTAATCAGTTTGGTGGGGACTGGGGGAGGGGTTTGAGTATCTCTCGAATATGCAGCCACTCGAAGAGAAATTCCATACCAATGTTGCATGGAGGGCCTTACTATTTTTCTATACGGCTCCCCATACTAAATTAGTCACAGTTCCATGCGAATCGCGTATGGCGTGAAGCGTTAAGCGCATGAGTTCTATACGGCTCCCCATACTAAATTAGTCACAGTTCCATGCGAATCGCGTATGGCGTGAAGCGTTAAGCGCATGAGCTGCTGCAATCGTAGTACAGAGAGCGCTGTGAAAATGGCATGAGCAAAACCCATGCGTTTATTGTGTGGAATTTCTCTCCGTGTGTGTGCGTTTTATTATTATATATTAGCAAAATGTTTATTCAGTATCTACTATTTATAGATAACTTCGACTTATTATGCTAAAAGTTAGATTGTTATGATAAGATGTTGAACATATAGTACAATGAATTCGTTACAAATTTTTCTTGATGGATGGTGTGAATCCCGACATAATTTTCGAACGTGGACTCTCATGAAAATACCAATAGAATCACAAAAAAAAATCTGAGTATAGCCATACTGTATAAAACGGTGCCAATCTGTGATAAATCTATGTAAAATGTCAGAAACCGACCTACTTGAGCACAGCTTGGCACAGTTTTACACAGTTAAGCACACTTATGCACGATTAAGCACGACAATTATTTCCACTAGGGAGACGAAGAGAAATACTGTTGTAGATATTCCTTTAAAGGTAAGCTAGCGACTCTACTAAAGAAAGTTGACCCAGGTCCTGTGAGTTTAATTATGAACGTAACATAAGAAAAAACTTCTTTTATTTTTAGATTATTTAGAATTTCTAGTTGAGATGACGCTTTTTCGAACGATCGACCGAGATCGCACTTTTCGCACTTTTCTAGTTGAGATGACACTCGTTCGACGATCCTCCGAGATAACTCCTTTTTAACCTTTTGAGGGGCAGCGTATCATATATGATACATCAAACTTTTTTCATTTTTTTTATCCATACCGCGGTTGTTTTCAGCTCAATCGCTCTCGAATAAACTTCTACACCATCATTAGTACTTGGATTTTGTAATGCTTTGAGTCTTATTCAAAATTTTAACCTGATGTCATCTTTAAACATTGCAGAAATATTTCAATGCCCAAGAAGCTTAGTTCTTACTGATTAACTATATGTTATATTAGTGCACAATTATGCCAATTTAAACGTGATTTAATATTGACTAAACCAATTGTGATTAGCAAAGTCTCATTCTTTTTTTTTTCTTAAAGCTGGAGAGAATAGTACATTACGCAACTAGGGAGGTAAAGAGTGGGCCAGTCCAAATCGTGTGTAAATTGACACCCGAGCCGAAGGATATAGTATACGTTTTCTAGAACAACTTATAATTAAAAAAAAAATGGCAAAAAAAGTCATCCTCTTCAAACATCAGTCGTTTTACCCAGAATCGATCTACTCAAAGTTTCAAAAAAGAAATTGAAACTAGAAAAAAAAGCTTTTATTTCCTTTTTTGAAAATTAAACAATGTTGATATTTTCAAATAGTATACGGGTTAGAAAAGACATCAAAATGCTCTCAAAGTTCAGAGCTGCCAATTCCTGCGATTTCTACGCCTTTTTGGCGGTCAAATTCAAACCTTTACAACTTTTGAATGAATCGTCATTTTCTAAAAAAGAAATGAACGCTATTTCTTTCTTATTTAAATTTCTTTTTTGAAACTTTGAGTAGATCGGTTCTGGGCTGAATGTCTAAGATAAGTTTTTCTAGAAAATTATACCATTCGGTAGACGGTGTTCAACCACGAATTTCTCTTATATATACTACAAAAAAAAAACGATAAAACCAGGTTTGGAAGGTGTGCTACAAAAAATATTTCAAAACCATATTCTGGGTTTTTTTGCAGCTTTCACTGGATTTGGACATATGCACTCCAAAATAGTGTATATCGACGGCTGAGAGGAAGAAGGCACTATCTCGGCGCGAGCTCCGAAAAAATTGCTATCTCGGCAGCTGAGGTAGCCCCTTTTTCGGAGCTCGCGCCGAGATAGCGCCTTCTTCGCTGCTCGAGCCAAAATAGCGCCTTCTTCGGAGCTCGCGCCTAGATAGCGCCTTCTTCGCTGCTCGCGCCGAGATAGGGCTTTCTTCCTCTCAGCCGTCGATATACATTGAATTAGTAGTGTGTTTATTTATTTATTTATTTATTCACCAAAATTAAATTTACACATGTAAATCCTATAGAAATATACGAGATACTTGTACATAGGTTGGCACAATACTTACAAAACTAAAACCTTAAACTAAAAAAATAAAAAATAATAAATCTTTAATTTCGCAGTAAAAAAACAAAAATTCGTATATAATGTGTACTTGCACATAACAATTTGATAAACATTTTAATAATTTGTAACATCGTAATTAGATCTTATGTATTTTAATTTATTTTTAATATTATTCTTAGTACTAGTTAGAGTTTTATACTCGTTTGGAAGATCATTGAAAGCGTGTATGGCTGCCACATAACTTCTCTTATCGCTG
>UXGD01003031.1:0-22342 GCA_900474315.1 Torymus auratus | reverse complement strand
ATTATGAATGTGTCCATATGGTCTTCTAGTTTGGAGTTCTTACGAATATTCGTAGGGGCACAAACTTTGAAGGTACCATCAAGATCGTCTATGAGAATATTTTTCTTCACATATATTATCGTTATATATATCTTTAGTTCTTACATATACAGTCTTTTGAGTTCATTTAACACAGTACCTAGTTACCAGCCAATTATTGATTCAGAAGCTGACTTGATAAAGTCAAAGGTCCTAGTTTATGGATCTGATATATTTAAGCCGACAATAGGTAATAAAGAAATTTCTAGACGTTATCGCGTAATTCGCAATTACGACGAATGCAGTGAACGCTTACTGGTAGATGACATTGTCTGTACAATTTCTAGTACAATACTAAGATACAAGGTTTCCGAGAGCAAACATGTCCACATATCCAAAGGAAATTTAAAAGATGCGTATATTGCATACGTAGCCACGGAAGACTGGCCTCTCTACAACAAATTCAGCAAACTTTTGGGTAGGCTAAATGAAGGAGGATGTATTGAATATTACGAAAGGCAAGATAGTATTCATTTCAAGAAGAATGATTATGAAAATGATAACTCAAGGATCCTTGGCATAGATGAGCTCAAAGCTGGCCTTTACGTATTAATTGTAGGCTATATGATAGCTATTCTTTCCCTTTTCACCGAAATGATTGTTTTTAAAGCAAATTCTTATAAGTTTAAATTTATGTGCGCTCGCGTTGCCCCGATCCATCAGCGCGGCATAGCCAGTATGAAACGAGTATAGGCCAGTCAACGAAGGTCTGAAATCGTCATCTCAAGGAGATGGCTGCATTTTGGATATTTGGTAAAACACACCGTCTAAAAACGATGGTCAAAAAGACAGCTTCCAAAAACACCGGGTTCATCCCTAATTTGGCAAAAATCCACTCCTGAAAACGGGTTTTCGCTTATATCTCGAGACCGACAAGAGTAAGTTGTAGAGCATCAAATTTTATATATGGATGACCTGTCACTTTTTTTTATTAAAATTAAGCTTGCCAGAAGCGAGCAAAAGTTGAATGTTCGACGCGGCAGTATATGGACGTGGATGCGGGGGGCGCGGGGCTTGCCGCGTTCGTCGCATCATGCTCGGCGCTTCTTGGTCATCTTTTCTTCGCCTTTGGCAAGCTTTAAAAACTGACTATGAACTATCCCTTACGGGAGCTTGTAGAGGCAAATATGTGTACTCTTTCTAATCCACCTACCTTGCTATGGGTACACTTACAAGAATAAGAAACATTTGTTTCTCTTGTAGGAAAAGTGAAGTTGTATCGTTTTTCCAGGATATTGAATGGACAAAATGGAAGTTATATGGTTTTTTCGGAAATTATCCTAAAAAAATGTGGAGTTATGTGGTTTTCCTGGGAGTCATTCTAAAAAAATGGAGATACGTGGTTATTCCAGGAAAATGTTGAAAAAAATAGAGTTATAGCGTTTTTCCTTGTGTTGGTTTAAGACAACAAGTGTACTTTCGTAATTTCTATCACGATTACTTGATAGAGGACTGTTCGGAGATAAGTAATAAGGCATAAAACCTAGTTTGAAAAACATGCGACTTACGTGGTTTTTTTCCGGTAAGCCACAGATATACACTACGCGATTGAGAGTGAGCGTAGTCTCTAATAGTACGCGTTGTATACCCGTTATTAAAATACACGCTGACCCTTAAACTATTTTACCAAGCTACACGACCGATCTCTTTTTCACCGATTGCAAACTATCGTCTACGGAGGCTTTTTTTTCACTCTCACTTTTACACCTTGAAGTATCACAAACTCACGTTTTCCCATTAAGAAACCCTCTCCGCAGCTGAAATTTGAATCAAATGCGTCATTCACATCATCCGAGTCATAAATTTCCCCTCCACAATAAAGCACTTATTTTCCACATTTGAAACACCACGAGCGCGCGTGCGAAATATCTCCATCCTCTTCTTACCTCTCTCCTTCTGCGCAGTCTATACACATATACACGTATATACGATCGACTGGCGTCGAGGACCGCCCCGCGTTCGCGTTGCCCCGATCCATCAGCGCGGCGCAGCCGGTATGAAACGAGTAATACATCTCCATATACGTGCCGCAGGGCCGCGGCTGCTCGCGGCTTCCATATATTCGCATACATACTTACTTACTCTCTCGCTCGCTCGCGTAGAGAGCTCGCAACACGTTCGGCCTGGCATGACAGGAGAAAAATATGGAGCGAACGGAATTCCAGCGGCGCGTTCCACTTGGCTCGATTAGGCGTGTGCGAGTATATATCCTATACCGTCGGTGATCGAAAGAGAGCCCGTTTATAATGCGAACGGCCGCATTGGTCGCGGCCACCGCCGCCACTCATTCCATATTCCAGGAAGCTCGTTCTCTCGATATTTCTCCAAAGTATGAGATGCGTATGTGTATGTGCGCGAATGTGTGCGCAGGTGTGGGAGATACTCGTATATAGGCTCGTGCCTGCCTCTCACTCTCTCCCTCGCACGGTATATATCCTTTGACGAAACTGACACCCTGATGATCGTGTTACGCGAAGGGAGATGTTATTACAGGCAAGTAAGAGTTTATGTACTGAGGGTTGACTGACTCTCTATGGCTGGGTGGATGGCTGGCTATGCGCGCGCGCCCGGCGGAGAGAAATTGAAAATTTATATCATTTTCCTTTGGGCCGAGTGACTATGCTCATACCGTACGCGGCTCTTGTGACTCTCTCTCTCTCTCTCGACGTACGGTGGGGAATTTCAGTTTTCGCGTTGACAAAGAGGATGATGTTCGAGGGGAGAGGGTTCTTATAATGTATCTGTTTACTTTGCAATTAGAGCGTGCCCTTTTAAACGATTGATTAATTGCTCGTGTTCCGAGGCTTTGATGTACTGTGAATAAAAGAATTTTGTTACGTCTTTTATATTTTTTAATTGAAATTCACTGTCTCTTAATGTATTTTGTTAATTTTTAATCTTTGTTAAACTTTTTTAGTTTGTAAGTATAATTTGTATTTTACTGTTAAGTTTAGTTTAAGTTAAACCAGGCCTATAAAAGCACAGGTAACATGATTACCTCTTCTACGATGTAACGTTTATTAGTTGTACAATGTATATCTCGATGTAATCTTCATGTAATTCTGGTGAATAAATAAATAAATAAGTTTGAAACATGGGGGAATCGTGAATAACTAATCCTACGATCTCTCGCAACCATAAATAACGCAATAAAATGATAATTAAAAATAAATCAAAGACCCAAATGAATAATTCAATACCTATACGCTACATAACTTAATACTTCTAAAAAGCAATTTAAAATTACCTACCTCGCTCGGTCGCGATAACCATCTCGCACCCCTATACATACCCCTACCCTCGACCCAATCAATCGGCCCACCTCATTAGCATTCGGAAAGCAAAAGGCTCTCTCTCTCTCTCTCCGCGACTGCTACCTCGCACCTGCCTGCTGCGAACCTCGAGATAAATTAGACAGCGCGTTCTCTCTCGCGCGCGCAAGGCGCCAATGATCTCGCGCATAAATTCAGCCGAGTCCGTCGTGCATCAGTCGTCCACGTCGCGACGACGACGACGATCGAGTAGGTGTTAGCCCTAGCGCGGCTCGAACTATATCAATCGTACGTGATATCTTTCGGCATGCGACTCGCACGGAGGTGTATATGTATGTACACAATGCGAATCAAGACAATCTTGGGGAAGGGGCCGGGGACCGCACGCGCGGTGACCGATTCTTGTCCTGTGGTTGTGGTAAGGAAATTTGTTTTGGTCTTTTTTTGGAGGTTGAGGAGGTGAGACTACGACGTGTGAGTTTTAATTCTCGGTGCGTAGCGAGGTGGGAAGAGTGATGTCGTCGACTGTGATTGGGTTCGATAAGTGTACGCTAATGTTTACTAATGGTACGTTTTAAGAAAATTTAGTTTGTGGTTTGAAATTTTACGTTAGTTATCATAAAGCTTATATATAGGTATAAAAAAGTAAGAAAATGATTACAACTGTGAATCGAACTACTCATCAGTACATTTCTCGGTCAATTACCATCATCCACCTCATCTTTACCAACGATTACTAGCCATCGACCGATCCGCACGCACTATAGCACACACATGCCGTGTTCTCTACGGCGTGTAAGTGCATCTGCTACACCGCAGTAAGAATACGAGACGACGACGGCGGCGGCGACGAGTAAGAAAATGAACCGCTTCTCGACTCTCCCCGTGCGGCTTAAGCGATCACTTAGAGCGTGTGCGCGCGGCGACTGCGAATAAAAGTGGAAACACGACTCGCGTGCGCGCGCGAGACGACGACAACGACGAAGCATCGACGTGTATACGCCCGACAACGAGTCTTACATGGACTACACGCGAAGGCGAGCCGCCGTGGGCGTGAAGTTTACAGAGGGAAAAAAGTGTGTATGGGTTGCGAAGCTTAAGGAGGGATGTATAAGGGACGCGTAATTGACGTATTAAGGTTTTGGGGGGGCGCAGGTATTTTACCGACGGTGTAATATCGGGTTAATTTGGGGAAATTGGATGATATGAGGGGTAATGTTGGTTGGAGTGAGTGTATTTAGATAAAATGTTGTCATGTAAGTTTGAAAAGTTTGTATGATATAGATATGTCAAAAGGTGGCTCCATAGGAGACACGATAAACATGAAATTCCACAGAGCATTGATATTCACATTCAACACTCTTTTATAAGATGATGTGTAACAGTTGCATAGATCCCATTCGGGTATCGCTATTTAATTTTTTTTTCGTTAATTCTAGAAACTTTTTCGAAGAAAGAGGATCGTCTTGCCCCCCGAAACGATGCAAGCGGATAAATTTTAAGGAGATTTGATGCACTACATTTTCTAGAAAGCGTGTTTGAAATATTTTAGTTTCCGGTGTGTTTCTATTTAATTGTGTTTCAAATTTTCTAACGTTTTCTAAAAAATGTATACAACTTTTTTAGTCAATTTACGACGTTAAGGCTTCACGATATAGCAAGATTAATCTTGATATTGTATTGTCGCCTCAATATTCAAGACAATAATCGATACAATATTGATATACAGTTTTCGATACAATATCAAGATTATGGTGTCAAGAATAAATCTTGTCTTTTCTTAAAAATAACAACATTTTCTAATCATAATAATTTATCAAAATAATCTGAACTCAATAAGCTTTGGTAGTTGCTGACGACCATCTACTAACAAGATGTTCGAGTGAGTCGGCGACGCGCTCTTATATCCCCAAGACCCGGCTTACTTAGGTACGTGAGGCCACAGGGAAGGGATGCGCCGCCTAGCGGCAGCGCGCGAACTAGACTCTGGCCGGCGGCACATATATGGCAGGAAAACTCAAATTTCAAATTTGGGATTTATTTATACTTGTGCGGAAATTTGATTGTTTTTGTATTAAACTTAGTGTATTTGTATATTAAATTACGTTCAGTTACATTATTCTTAAAATTCAGTAACATTTTTAACTTAAAAGTTTTTTAAGTTTAAGAACTAATAACGTAAATGGGTATTAATTTTTTTAGCAAAACCGGTCATATAAGTACTTGTATATTCTTTTAGTTTTCAATTTTAAGAAAATATCGCTCTGATACGTTGTATTTCATTACCAAATCTACACGTGCCAAAGAAATTTTTACTCCACCTAATTCAAAATTTAACGAGAAAAGTGGGTCTCTACAATCTTTGCTAACAAGGGACCCCCGCATCATAAAATTCAGTGACATTTTAAGAACATTCTTAACAATAAATCATTTTAAAAGGTTTGAAACCCAAACTCCCGAGAGGTGCGAGGTTCTCGGAAAAAAAGAACTACGGAGAGTTACGACTGAGTAACTCCAATATGATCAAGAATTTCAAAACAAGACAACAATACTTTTCATATTGACTGACAAAGACCAAGACAAGAGAGAAGTTTTCAAAAATTTACAAGAACGTGACAATAATTTAAGAAATATTGTATTATCTTGCTCTCGTGCAGCCCTGCAGCCCAAAATAAAACAAGCAAAACTGTCATTGCAAAAGTAAGAAATAATAAATAAAATAAAAAGTCAAACTCCAACTAAAATACACAAAACGAAAAAATCGATTTCTTATTCCCACCGTCACGAAAGCCAATACCCCAAAAAGTTCCGAAAACTTCGCGAAACCTCGCCTCACTCCTCTCACCCCCCAATCATCACCTTCTCGCGAGGACGACGAACAAGTGCGGGCGACACTTGTTAGTACGTGTGTCCCGTCGGCACTGTTATACACTCTCGCACGCGAAACGAGACGGAGAACCGTATACGTATAGACATCACACGCGGACTAACCGCGCGCACCGGCCTCTCTTTTATACACACCATCACAGCTCGAGCTCTGCAGTGCGACGTATCGCCCCGTGGCCGCGGCTCGTAAACATCGCCGTGCGCGACTTGTAAATCCTCCACCCCTGGCATTTTAATGGCGGCCACGCGCGCGTGTATTAGTTTCAGGGAACATTAATAACTCGCCGCGAGAGAGAGAGAAGAGAAAGAGGGAAGGGGTAGAGAGAGTGAGAGAGTGTACGTGTGTAGGTAAGACTATCGCCGATTAATTAGCTCTCCGCGGAGAGTTTGAGCCGGAGAGTGACTTTTGGGTGTGGCGCGCGCGTTATAGCCAGAGAGGAGAGTATATAGCGAGTGCGCAGAGTTCGGACGACAGAGTGATGGATTTTCGAGTGGTCGGAAATTTAGGGCATAGCGGCGAGTATGTGGAGCGCGCGTGAAACATCGACTGGTGTTTTACGTCAGAATCGATAAGATAAGCTTTGCACGTGAAAATGTTTGACGAAAAAAAATGTATTTTAGAAAGTAAATGATGAAAAAGTAAATTTTTCGAATCTAATTATTCGTATAATCATTAAAAACTGTTTTATTTAATTGGAAGATAGAATTTTCTTACGTAAGAATAAAATGATTAATCGATAATCATTACAACACCTTACAAGCCCCATATCACGCCGGTACCTCACCTCTCCCAAACGCCTTAACATCCTCAACAGCCGAGCGAACACAAGCTCTCTTTTTTCTACCTCTATACATAGATGCATACAACCCACGACACGATCGAGTTCGCTCGCTCGGCCCGATAGAGCCGCTCTCTCGTGAAAAGCTCGCTCTCGAGCTGTCTTCCACGATACCACTCTCTCTCTCCGAACATCCGAACCACACACGTAGCCGTCACCCGCGCGCCGATAGTATATACACCCAACACACAACAGCGTGAGACACCGCAGCCCCGCATCCATCACACACAAACACACACAGAAAAGCGTATATAATGCACCCAGACTACGCGCGCTCAAAGTTATTTCTCGCTCTTATTCGGCGCGCGCGTGAGCCTAATTCGCGTCTTCCTTCGGCGCAACTTATAATTCAAGCTCGCAGACTGGAACCGAATAGGCGCTGCTGCTAGCACAACGATAATTATACGCTCCCCGCGTCTCGCCGCTCTCGCGAAGGGCCCTTAAATTTGCCCTTATTTATATGCCAGTACTGCGTTCGGCTGGGTTCCGGAAAGGTGTGTGTGTGTATAGGTATAGGTATGGGGATAGTTATGTGCGCGAGTTAGAGGATATGTCCGACGGTTCAGAGGATATCTATCGTGCGAGTTTGGTCGTTGCAGGCAAGTCTAAGGGCTAATGGGCGCGTTCGGCGAATGAAATTGCACCCGCCGGTAGGATTATGTTGTCACAGTTTTTGAGGAGAATGTATATATATCATTATTTTGCCGTTGGTACAGTGGATAAGTTGAATGTTTGTGGTAAGGAGTTTCTAACGAAGTAATGGTCGCTTGATTGTCTTTTGGTAGAGAAACGTAGTGACCGATTTAGCAAAATACGTCGTTCTATTCGTCAGAAGATGGTTACTCTTACTATTTGTAGATAGAGTAATATTAGTTGCTAATAAAACGAATTCATACTTATTTCCTTACAATCTAAGTGAAGACATTTATCAATTATATATAAAGCGAAATAAGAACACCTAAAGGTATACCACAACCATATAATACCAATATACTTAGATCTCGCTGTACCGTTTAATTAATTGTCAACCTCTAACTGAGCTATACCGACACCTCGTAACAGTATCAATAACTAAGGGAATATCGCGAGGAAAGCCAGCTAGACCACCGAAGGCTCTGAAAAAAAAGAGCTGCGAATAAAACCGGACGACCGGCGGCGGCGACGCGGAGAAATCTGAAAACCGATGGGCGCAGAACCGTCGTTAAGTCGTGGGCGGAAAAACGCTTTTAATCCTCGAGCCGCCGCGCGCCGGCCCTTAATTCGAATTTAGAGGAAGTTTACGTAGCGCTGAAGTTACCGCTTAATATATACCGTCTCTCTCTCTCTCTCCCACACAGCAGAGGGTGGTGGCGGTATAATATAAATAAAGCCCGGCGAGAAAGAGAGCGAGAGACAAAGGAGAGAGGACCGAGGAATGAAATGAAATCTACAGTGCGGTAAATTAAAGTGCCCTGTTTTAATGCTGTTATAAGAATTACTGCAACTCTCTTTCCCGCGCGCTGCACACCGATCCTTGCTTTTCGCGCGCGGAAGAGGAGGAGGGCCTCTCTTTATTCCACGCTCCTCCTAGCCAACTAATTTCCCTCCGCGTTATCCGCATCGCCTTCGTCCTCCCCCCCTCCTACTCCTTCTCCTCCTTCTTCTCGAGAGATTGCCGTCTCTCGCGCCGCACGCGGATATACGTGTGTGTGTGTGGGAGAGAATCGCGAGCTGGGCTCTGGGAATATATATATACGCTGCGCGCTTTCGTTTCTCTCTTCGTTTTTTGTTCTTCGCTGCTGCTGTTTCTTCCGCGAGCGCTCGCCGGCGAATAATTTATACTTTCGAGATGAGAATGGCTCGGAAAAGTAAAGCAAGGGCGGTGGATGGGGGTAGTTGGTTTATGTAAGAGAGAGGGGAAGGAAGGGAGGAAGTTCGTAGATGGAGATTATTTCGGATGGGATGAGCTTATAATTATAATTAGAAAGGAAAAAAGGATCTGGATGGTTCTTAGTATTATTGGGAATATGGTTCAGAAGCATGCGACATATTTGTTCTACTATCAAGATGTAAAGTGGATTTGATTTTGTTTTTCTTAACATTTTATTCATTACAGAAATGTATTTGTAATGATGCAATCACGCTAAATATTGTCCGCAGTACTTCAAGTTTGACAGTCGAAAAAGGTTGAGACAAATGGTTACTATTGCACATAACTATATAGGAATATTATAAATATTCTTTTTCGATAAAATTATACATAAAACAGTTAATCTCTGACTTGAAAGTTTAGGATTGTGCTGATAGTACCATACATTTATCAAAGGTGCGATAAACTTTTTATATAACACACAAATATCATAAGATGACAACAATAACAATGTATACAAATTTCCATAATAAATCCAATCAAAGCAGTAATGTGTCCTGCGGACAAGACCAAGATTAGTAGATAAAAATTATAGTACTTTTGAATCTCTCTTCGTTATGAACAGACAATAAATTACTTCCATATTTCGAACGAGGTTCTATACGTTGATCAATTCTCGACTATTGACGATACGATTTGTTACATTGTTTGCATCAACAGTTTGCACGATTATCATATAGGAAAATCAAGAAATTTCTAGCCACTTGTAACAACGTATTCGAAAATAATTTACACGATTCTGTTGTTGTTTTCGAGCCAATGAATACAAGCAAAGACTTGGGCCGAGTCCACTTTGAAGACATCAATGTTATAGAATGATTTATTATACCATGCTGCCAATATTTTATTCTTCTTTATATATTACGAATAATAAATACTAAAAAAATACGTGTAAGATGTAATCAATAGAAAGAATTAAAATTTTTAAAGCAGCATAAGTGTATTGATTTTTTAAAGTAAATATATTACATTCTCAAAAGATCGATAAAGTTTAATATTACAGCACGTCGCATAGAAACATCGAACAGTACCACGATACTTCAATGTAAATACGTGGCAAATAGTTTCTTTTAAAAAAGTTAAAGAAAAATCATTCAACTACATTATATCATGCTTCTGCTTCTTCTCAGTACCCCGATAACCTGCATACCCTTTTCGTAAAAGTACAGTGAAAATCACAATTCCACGCTGAAACCTGAATGCCATTTACAGGAGTGAATTGCATGGCAAAAAAAGGCCATATATTCAGGCACATCGACAGGCATCGATTTTCACCTAGCCAAGGCCCCGGCTCTCTCACTCTCCTCACCTGTCGCGCAGAAGTCAGGACAGCGCGCCTCCTAAGCAGAGAGACACGTGGACGCGACTGCCTTCGCCGGGCCAAAAAAGCGCGCTCCCGTATTGGAATGTCAACCTCGACGAAAAGAGAGAGAGAGAAGAGTCTCTCTTGCTCTGCCGTTAACGGACAAGCATCTTTCTCTCCTAAACGGCCCCGGCTACCGTGCGAAGCATTGACATGCGGATCGCGAGCGTGCGTAACGGTTAGGGCCGCGCGTGTGCACGCACGCATGTGTCAGTGAGACGGAGGGATGCGCAAGGTTGTTCATCTGCGATTCGGACGGTGACGCGACCGGGACGGGAATGTCGCTTTTGCTCTGAGATACCGTGGAAATTTCGATACGCGGTGAATGGTTGAGAAGTCGATGGTCGTGCGATAAAATGAAAAATAAAAATTTTTTCAATTTTTGAAATAGAATGATATAACTTACTTGCAATAGGAAAGTATTACCTTTCCGGAATGCTTATTCCACTGATTAGAGATGTACAGATATCTTAGGATTAAATTTAATATCATCAATATCGAGATGATTTTTCATATTGCTATTAACGAATATTATATTGTCATAAAAGCTTGTATATTGTGCAACGATCGATCAGAGTCATACCAATTGGTCCAGAAACGTTAACATCCTATTCCCATGAATTAAACATCTTTACTACCCCTTCTCCTGAATCTTGCAACGAAACCACTCCCAAAACAATGACGAACCTGAAAACAATTAACGAAAGCTTCCACGCGCGAATTAATTAGTCACAATCACAGAGCACTATACATGTAGCCCATAAAAATGAATATACCATGACACCCTTAACCTCATAAATTCCAAACCTCCCAACACGCTCGCATAGGAGGGTAATAAGCAAGCCATTTTTCCTTAGACAATTAAGAGATTGGCGAGTAATTTACGGAAGCCGCGTGTTGTAGGTGCTGCCCGCGGAGGGGGAGAAAAAGAGCCGACGGTCAGGGTGGAGTATATACACTTCGCGCAAAATTGTACGGAGAGAGAGCCAAGGATCTCTAATATACCCCGGCTCATAATCATTAATCACCCGCGGGAGAGAGCGTATGTGTGTGTACGGACTGCGGGGAGAAGAGCCATTGTTTCTGCGACTGGACTGCATTTTTCAAAAGACGCGCGCGTGCGCTTATATAGACATGCCTGGCTCTCTTCTTTCCGGACGGTTTCCTAACGAGGAGGGATATTTGTGGTGCGAGTTTTTATGACGGTTCTATTACGTGCTGGGTTTTTTATTTTTTTTTACTCTATAGAGGATAATGATAATGATGACCGATAGATATTACGGATACGTCATGAATGTATATACTTTTTAACAGTACACTGTAAAAAAGTATTTAATCATTCAAAAAATAAATATTGCATTTTTTCAATAAAAAGGAAGATTGTAATTATTTTTCATTTGCGGAATAACACAGTAAATCAATTAGTTGGCTTTGAATAATGTGCTTAAGGTGGCTTTGTCGCGAGAATTGGTCACATTATTAATATTTGTTTACAATCGCTTGTTCACGTATTATAATGTAAAAACCGATATTTATTAACCTCATTTTTTTTTTTTCAACGAAATTTTATCATTACAGAAGAAGATATCGCCAATAAAAAAATTCAACAAACAATACAAATCTTTTTTATTTTTGATCCAATTTAATCTCCAATAAGATAAATTTGATTTCCACCGAACTAAGCTCCAACCGGATCGATCCACCCCAGCGCGAATAAACAACCGCCATAACCGAGAACGCGAGTAGCTTCCACATATCGCTCTTCGCACACACGAGTTCACCAAGCAGCAGCAGCAGCAGCGCAGCTCTAACACTACACCTCGGCAAGTGCGCTACACAGACTCTCTCACTCTCTCTTGCTACACTACACGTCGCTCGCGCGCGGCCAGCTGACCGGTCATTAATAAACCGAAGCCATTACCCCAACCTCGAGAGGGGTGAGTGTATGTGTGTGAGCGAGCGCGTACGTACTTTCGGCCGCGTGCAACGACGCCGGATATCTAAAACCACGCTGCCGCCGGCACCGCCCGGCATCCTCGAGAGTTTCCCTCTACACATACACGCACACTGCTGCCACCCCTTTCTTTCGCCCACCCCTTCTTGCCCCATTCATCCTACACAGCGACGCGCGTGCGCGGTCATAGCGTGTGTATGTCATTTATAAATGTCCCCGTGAAATGACCCGTTCGTCCATCTCATCCCTTAAGCATGGCCATTAAAGTCAACTGCTACCGCCGCCGCCGCCGCCGCTTCGCTCTATGTATATACCTGTGTGTGTGTGTGTGTGAGCCGCGAGCGGCGTATAAACTGTTATATGGCCGCTGTTCCGGCCTGACTTCGCCCAGTCGAGGTCCAGGCAACGCGCGCGCGCGCGGAAGAGGAGGACACTTAGTTAATGAATTCCCCGGCGCTCGCGGAATTAGCTGCTGCTGCTGCTGCTGGTGGACGAGCCGCGACGTGACGGCGTGCTCTACGGCCTGGAGCGAAGAGTATGTGTATGTTGCAGGGGATGGGGGTGGAGGCGCGACATCGCGCGAGCGTAATCGTCGAGATGTAGCGCGTACGCGCGATCAACGCTGGCACAGCCCAGGTGATTTGTAAGTGTAGGCTGGTGCGGGGGTATGGGGAGGTGTCTTGCGCGAACGGCCTGCACCGGAAAAATGTACATTCGGGTGGGTTATGCGGGGTTTTTATTTAGAAGAGGGAAGGAGGTTTAGTTTATTATCTGTGATTGAAGGTGAACCAAAATATCAGTTTCTACGTTGTAGATGGTTCATGGAAAGTTTTTATGTTTTATATCTATGTTAAAAGGATTCTTTTTAGGGCTGCACCAGAGCGAAACAATACCATATTTTTTTAATTATTGTCTCGCTCTTGCAAATTCTTGAAAATTTCTCTCTTGTTTTGGTCTCAGATAATATGAAAAGTATTATTGTCTTGTCTTGAAATTCTTGATCATATTGGAGTTACGCAGACGTACGATAGAAAGCGAGTCGGTGTTTAAAAAATTAGAGGTCCTCGTAGAAAAAGAAGGTATGCAGACGTAAAATAATAAGTTTTGGAAATAATTGACTTGTTCACTGTCGCACTTCTACGTAGATCCCTTTTTTGCGAGGAGCTCGCACTCCCGGGTATTTGGGGTTCAGACCTTTTTAAATGATTCACTGTTAAAAATCTCCTTAAATTTAAGATACCTTTAAGTTATTAATGTTACTGAACTTTGAGAATAATGTAACGTAATTTAATATTCAAATACATTAGGTTTTAATATAAAAACAATAGAATTTCGGCACAAGTATAAATAAATACCAAAATGCCGCTAGGCGGTGCCCCCTCTCCCTGTTGCCTCACGTACCTAAGTAAGCCGACCTGAGGGGATATAGGAGTCATCGACTACCGAAGTTTCTTGAGTTAATAAAGACGCCTTTGCGTGACAGTTATAATTGTTTTTATTTAATTAGTTATTAATGATTATTTGGATAAATTATTGCAATTAGAAAATGTGAAGTTATTTTCAAGACAAGACCAAATTATTTACATTCTTGACACCATAATCTTGATATTGTATAGAAAACTGTATATAAATATTGTATCGATTATTGTCTTGAATATTGAGGCAAGACAATACAATATCAAGCTTAATCTTGCTATATATTTTCCAGATAATAGTAAAATATTTGTCATATTTGAATCACTAATATTGATTGTAACCCAATGAATTTTTAATGATTGATTAATACCACATCAATTATTGGATTACCAGGGGTGACACACGTGCCCCACTTTCATCGTTTGTTTTAAATTATTAATACATAATTATTTATTAACATTTTAAATATTGGGTTGCCAAATTGACCCGCCTGCCAGGCCGTGCCCCGCTCTCCTCAATATCATGTTTTCTGAAAATTTCATTGCCCACTTTGCTGTATGCTACAATTTCATTGTATTCAAACGATTAAAAAATTCAGACATTCTGTAATCTCTTAAATTTAAAAAGGATGGAGCAAACATAATAAATAATTATTCAATAATTTAATACTTCGACTCAAACGATTCATCGCAAACATTTGATGGTTACACTTTTCAAATCAGCCATTCGGAAACCCCTCATACGCGTACACGGGCGCAGTGCACATTCCAGGAACGGCGGTGCAGCGAGAATTCTGTTCCGATTCGTGCGACGAGATAACGTAACTGACGCGCGTGCACAACGCGCATGTCTGTGTCTGCGTGTATAGGTATATACATCAACACAGGGAGTAAAGAATGCGAGCTTCGCCGAAATCAAATTCTGCCGATGAAAAGACTCGCGCTCCCCATCTGTCCCGGCATTATTACGAGTTTGACGTCGTCGTGTAATTGCGTGCGCTCCACGTCAAACCAATAATCCACAGTAACGGAACCACTGACTATATTCTTCCCAAACACACCATGTACGAAAATAAAAAAACTAAAACGCCCGCCAAAAAAAAAAAATGTCGAAAAAAGTGCACGACGTGAGTAGAAATACTTGTACGCGTCACAAGACGGTTCAGGTGGTGGCGAATTTGATCGATATCCCGCCCCATACATAAGGGAGAGAGATACACATACAGGGCTACATATACGGGGAAAGAGAAAGAGAGATCCCAGACAAACAGTTATGGTCGGCAGAGCTTCTCTCCCCCATATGTGAATATGCCGATGTGCGCGCGGAGAGACGGATTGCGATGCGTTCGACTGGCTGGCTGCTGGCCCCGCGCGCTCGCACAGCCGCGGAGAACCGCAGAATACATGATTTTACTCTCAGAAAGCGATGCGCGAGCTGGAGCGGGCGAGACCCTATACCGCCGGGGCTTTTCGCCGCCGCGCCGCATGTGAGGAATGAAAGGGCTTTGGGAAAGGAAATCCGTTTTAAAGGATGAGAATATTTCGTTCGATCTCGTGCGGGCGCGCCTCGAGATTGTTTTTGAATTATCTAAAAGGGTGGTTGTTGTGAATAAATACATTTTTGAACATTCTGAGGAAAGGGCGCTGAATTGTTGCTATAGTCGAATATTGTTAGGATTGGGTTTTATTTTTATTTAAAGGTCAAAAAAAGAAAAATGAATAAATCGAAAATATAAATAAAATGTTTGATAAAAATCTGTTTCGCAGAATATTCTCACAAGAGAATGATGAAAAAAATGATCTCAGATATACTCAGCATTATTTACTTAAATACCTAACAATCTAAAAGAACTATATACCGTAAATATTCGTAGTAGCCCACCTATAAATAATGATTGCACATAATATTTGCTTATTTCAATTCATAAACTCTCAACAGAAATGTATTTTCGAAAAGAATTATTTATTTACATATATACACACTCGTGAGACTGAATGTAAAGCAGACACTGCGCCGAGAGAAAGAGAGAGAGAGAGCGAGTGCTTTAAAACACACGAAAAACACTCGTCCCCGGTCTGGATTTGCGTCGTCCCCCTTCTCACATATGCTCCGCTCCTTCCTTCTCCGCATATCTGACACGTCTCATCGAAGCCTCTCAATAGATCCAAACATAAAAATCAGCTTTATTCCGATGCGAGGGGAGAAGCTCACCTCGAAAAGCCTTTAATATATTTGCCAGAAGGAATCCCATGGTCTGCATTACTTTATTTCTATTTGTCGAATGTAATATTATCTTGCGTATCGGTTACGAGTGCTCTCATCGGTTTAACAAAAGTTTCATCGTATAACGAAAAATGTTGTTCTGCACATTTTTGATAATTTTAGTGTTTCATCAATATCATTGAAAATTATAGCAATTATTTTATTGATAAAATATATTACAAATGAGAAATACAAATTGAAAGTACAAGTGATGGATTATTAAAAAAAAAATAATAATATGAATATTAGTACACGTGACATCTTTATGTATGCAGTTTAGGTGTTGTGACTTTGATATAAGATTACAAATTGAACAGTATGATTGGGAATTCCAGTATATTGAACAGAAAACATGTATTTACGCTGTTAAAATACGTGCACTCATGGTTTTGCTTTTTTTTATAAATAATAAAACTTCCTTGACACAAAAAGTTGTATCGTCATTGATGGTAATAATTTATTAAGTATATGTTATTTCATGTTTAATGACTCTTCAAGTAAAACCCAAAACAGCTGATGACTTCATGGTTGGCATCCAATAGGAGACACCGATCTTCCAGAAAAAAGTACTATATTCATTTTATTCTACCAACTGTCACGTGTTTGATACACTAAGCCTGGGCCTTGGAGTATAATATCTTTATATTATCTTTTATCCCCTGGAAGTAAAAATTTAAATTAAAAGAAATGGTTTGAAATTACTCCGATTTATTATACTTAAATCATTTATGTTTACTAATATCGCGAAAACATATAATTTTTAAAGTGCACACCAAGAACTCAAATAGAATAGTGACACGGATGTATCCCCAAAAATGCCTTTGACAATAGCACCCCCCATTCATATAGACAGCTCGCCTACCGTAATCAAATTGACTCTGATAGTGACAATAGAACCAAAATCCATCACATCCAAATTCCCGCGACACCCCTTTACTTTTTCCACCAACTATTCATTTTTCGCTCAATCCAAATATCCCCATGGCGATCCCCGATTCACCACCGTGCGCATGCACCACTGATAAAAAGCTCTCCCTCCGCCATCATAAAAAAGTTGTTGATTGCAGTAAACGAGCGCGCAAAAAAATCTGCCGAATCGAGCTCGTACGGGGGCCTCTGTTAAAGCGAGACTTAATTTCCTTCATCCAGCGAGCGAACAATCACGCGAACCCCGTCGATACAGAATCCGCGCGGGCGGCAGGGATGAGCAAAACCCAGTCTGCCCACTGCACAGCCTTAATAAGCCTTAAAAATAGACCGAATCAAAATCCCGATAGCGAGCAATTTCAAGGGAGGGGAGAGCGAGTATTCGGTGGGAGGCAAAAAACATCGCGGAAAAAAGCAGCTCGGATAAATCGCTCGCTATCTGCGCGCGCGCGCGTCCGGGCGAGCCAAACAAACGCGCGCAGCTATATATCGGAAACAAATTAAAGCTCTGCGCCTCTCCGAGCGGCTGCTCATACAGAAATGATTGGCGGCAGCAGCAGCAGCGCGAGAGTATGGGATATATAGAGCTTTAAAGCCTGCGCCATAAATATATGGCGCACGGATGCTCGGCTCTCGGCATCAATAATGCAGCACGAGCCGCTCTATCAATATAGCGCGAGCGGTTATGTATCAAGAGCTCTATATATATGTGTGTGGGTGCGGAGCATATTGCGCTTCCGATGTTTCGTTAAATATTGAGGGAGCATCGTGCCGCTATCAGATAGCTTGTAAAATTCACGAGAGCGAGTTCGTCGACGTGCGCCCACACTACTACCGTGGCAGAGGTTAGTCGATTGAAAAACCATACCGCGAGTATGTAGCGTGCGCTCGTCTCGTTGCGGGTTTATACGTCGTAAGTCTCACTTGGATTTTAGGCCTTTGGCAGGCTATGGACCTTTTGGAATTTATGGGGTTATGAAGGAAGATGTGGTGCTGGTAGGTTAAATATTATCGGTTTTGTTGAATTTTTACAGGAAAATTGATAAATTGCACTGTGTTTGTTTTCTTTTGGAGTAAAACTATGCATTACGTATGGTCAACGTAGCTTACATAATTTGTTTCATAATTAAAAAGAATCAGATAAAACCGCGTATTATTCGCTGACACATTACAACCACTCTACTGCTAAAAAATCATCCAGACAAACCCCCGCGAAAACAAAGGCGAGTCCGTCCATTACCACCTCCAGCCGCGTTAAAAGCAACGCAAAGAGAGTCGCGCGTACGAGCGCTCGCGACATTAGCGAAGGCGCACGCGCGGCCGTGTCATAAAAAAAAAGAAAGCAAAAACACCTCACCTTATATACTTTGGCTGCAGAGGTAGCTCTTTTAATGCGCCATATTTTACCGTAATGGCGAAGCTCTCCCTGGCCAAGAATTACATATGCGCCGCATATACACACAGACACATCGCGTACCATCACGCGCGAATGAAGAGCACATCGATCGATCCGCGCGCGCGATTACGAATTCGTGATCCGTCATGCGCGCGCGCGCGTAAGGTATACCTTTTTCTTCTCTCACGCCGCGCGCAGATGAGGTTGTCCTTTCGTCGTTGTTTTTTGTTCCTTTCTTTTTTCCTCTTTGGAAAGCCGCGCCGACGCGCCGATGCTTCACGCGTGATTTTTCTTCTCTCTCTTGGTTGAGGTGACTGTATGCACCGCGTGTAAGACGTGATTTGAATGCGGATTGAGTGCGCGCGGCTTGGCTATATGGCGAGAGAGCGAGCGCGTAAGCGCGGGAAGAAAATATAGGTTCTTGATATTGTATGGTGGCGCTTTCGATTGTCAGTGGGTGTCTGGCCGGGTAATGGATGTCCGCGTCGTTTTGAGTTCACACGCTATGCTGAGTTGGGATGCGGTGCTGTGTGTGTGTGAGAATGTGGAGAGCAAGCGGGATATTACACAAGTTTTGGAAAATGCTGTGTACGAGAAATTAATGTGTTTAATATACGCATTGAATATTGATGTCAAGAAATTTAAAAAATATTTATTTTATGTGTTTACTTTCCCTCAATTGCTTATCTTAATTTGTGCTTGATTTCTCAATTGCTTATCTTTATTTTATGGTATACTTTCAACTCCGTTTCTAACATTAATGCTTTCTATCATAATTTTATGATCGTTTCAGCTGACTTTAATCTTTGAGAAAGTATTTTTAATGGTTTTTTAAAGGTTTTCGTTATCATTAACGTTTTCTAAACGAATTCTTCATAGCTATTACAATATATGAATAATGAATTTAATTGTGGACAAATAAAATTTTGGAAATTTATAATCTTATCCGTCCGAAGACGATCCAATAAAAAAGCGTTCAAACTCACCAAAAGTGCAAAATCGAGACAACGACTCGCAGATTCTTATATATCTCACCTCTCACTCTCTTCCACACACTTACGTCCTCTGAAACTCTCACGCGCGAGAGATGAAAAATTCAAATCGCATTTTTGTTTACCGAGCAAAATTCCCTTCTGTCGCCTGTCTCCCATCGTACGGGCGCTTGCGGTAAAGAGCCAAACAGGAGTCGAGGGAACGACTGTCTTCGCGCAGCGCGAGCCTGTCCCTTTAATATTTCAGGGAAAAACCGCTATCTGTCCTTCAGCCGCTGTCGCGCGCCCCCGCGCCTGTTTTCCCTTTTTCTTTGCCCCCGCAATTGGCTTTATTGAAATAGATCTCTCCCGCGCTTTCCCCGGCCCGTCGCTTTGAAATATCGCTCCGCTGGCGCGGCCTGGCGTTTATGCATTCCGAGCGATGACGTCTTATATTATCTTTCGGGATTTGAGGAATTGAGAAGGGAAAATGTTTGGACACGTTATAATATTTTAAATATTTTATGTAATTATGGTGAGAGAGGAATTTTGTTTTTTGATTAATTATTATTAATAACGTACTATCAAACATTTATTGGTGATAGACACTGTTGGTAAGATGACATGTATCTACGATAATAATTACAAAAAAAACTCTTTGACTTCTGTGTTATTTGATAAGACATAAATGAAACGCGTCGTTTTTTATTATTTAGCTAATTCGTCACCGAAATATCTTGTTACAATTTTATTCTTAATAGAGAAAACAATCTGCTCTTTTTCAAATTGTAGCCAAAAATGAAATTTATTTTGACAAAGAAAAAAATCCATTCTTTTATTTCTGTTTACGACACAACCATAGCAATAAAGATTTGGGTCTCTACTTTGTCCAATATCTTACGAAATAATACAAAATCCTGACAATACACTTCCTTCAAGCATTCTACACACCCACACGGAGAAAAATATTGTAGTAAAAATTGCCATGTCTAATTGTAAAAGTGAGACAGACTCAAATCACCAACAAAATTGCCATAAGTCATGATAAAAATTACCGTAAATTAATCACAATTTTTACCATAAATAATTAAAATTTTTTGGGATGATTCGAGTCTGTGCCACATTTATAATTAGACATTGCAATTTTTCTCCGCGTGCCCACAACATCAACCATCCACGCTCTCACTCTTAATCCACGCCGCTCCGCACATTATACAATTTATCCTCGCCAACACGCACTTGTGCTTACGCGCTAAGAGCAACTATAAAGAGAGAAAGAGGAAAGAGAGCCGTGTTCGCGCGTGTCCGCTCAGGTGCACGACGCGGCCGCGCGCCGGTTTTCTCACCGGATGCGCGACAAGTGTGTTATACGCGCGGAAGCTCCGTTAAACGAAAAAGGCTAGTCTTGTACGAGGCCGGTACTTTTTAAACCCGGCCGCCAATGTTTATGACACGCGGGTGGTATAGCGAGCGAGAAGAGACTTTTCCCATAGGCTCGCTATACGTATCACGAAAATTTCGAATTTCGATGCGGCCGAGCGAGCGCCCGAGTGGCTTTCGTTGTCGTGTGTATGACAGAACGTGGGAGATATACCGTTATGACGCGCGAGGCTCTGTCAATGTATATGCGACTTGCGCTTTTGCTCTTTCCCTGGTCAGGGTTAAGTTTGTGAGTCAATGCGTGATACGCACGGTGGAATACCAAGTGGGAATGAAGTTCAGTGGTTTTTAATGTTTCATTGTTTCCTGATGTATAGCGTACTTTGGTTCACGAATAATTACTTTTAATATGTTTAAAAGTCCTTTACAGCGTTTTACTCTTAGCATATACATTGATTTATCATTCATTTATATTTCGACAATTCTGTATTCACAAAAATTTATATTTTCATTATTCTCTGCGCAGTTAACTGAAACCTATAAAAAATTATGTTTGGACGTCTGCGCCCATAAATACCACCGACCAACCTATCAAAATACACCACCACCCCAAACCGAGATTCACAGCCATATACACCGTCAATCTCGTCTCTCCCAAAAGAAGAAAAAAAAACACGAATAAACCAACCAAACTCCTGTATAGGCAAAACTTCTCGTGTCCCCCGTGAGATCCACCTACCACCTCTACATCCTCGTCACCAGCACCTTCTCGAATTTCCATCCCGCGTCGAACATTGTTTCGCATAGTCCGCACGCTCTCTTCTCGCGTTCGGGTCAATCGCATAAATAAGTCAAGCAGCTCCGCACACTCGGAATCGGAAAAATCCCCTTCTCACAGGGAAAAAACACAGACTCGCGCGCCTCAAACGCCCCGGACGTGTTTATAGTCGTCTTTCCCCATACCGTACATATAGGGATCCTCTCTTTTCTCGTAAAAAAAAGCGCGCGCGCGGGGGGGCAAAAAATAAAGAGAAAAAAGACGAAATTTCAGGAGAGAGAGTCTGAATTATCGCGGCTCGTTACATATTCCTTTTTATGTGTCCCGCGCCATAAACGCGAGAGCGAGCGTGCGCGAGAGTTTTTGCATGGATAGGTCCGAGAGCGGACGTCTCCCGGGGGTCATCACTCGCACTTCGGTAAGAGAGGAGGAGGGGGAGAAACGTGGACCATGCTCGGCGACTTTTGCCCCCGTCCATGTGTGTGTGTCGTGGATGTAGATGTAGTGGCGCGGAGGAACTTGCTCGGCTCGGACACACGATGAAAGTTTTCGCGGAAAGTGTCTTTTCTATAAGGAGAATTTCAAATGCGACGCGTGGGGCGCGGCGTTTGAGAAACGGCGATGTTGCCGTGAATTGTAAGAGAATCTTGTATTTATAGATAGTTCAGAGATATCGTGTGTATTTTTAGTTATCTTTGTTAGGAATTTTTGTTTTATTATAAAGAAAGTATTGGAATCAGTATCAAATTAATTTCTTGGTAATGCAAATTTAATCTATAACTCTATATTGGTTTTTTAATTTCCTGTAATCATTTATTGGATACACTATATTTGATACACGGAGAGAAGAAAATCAGTAAAAATTACAAAAATTTCAGTAAAAATTACCAAACTTTTTGTAATCCCGAGGC
>UXGD01003030.1:0-22345 GCA_900474315.1 Torymus auratus | reverse complement strand
TTGTATTTTTTAAATAATGTTTTATTAAGTTGATAATCCAAGAGTAAGTACATGTAACAAATATATACTAGAAGGAATATAAAATACTTTTTTCAGATAAATTCAGGCAATAGTCACTATGCTATTGTTACAATCAAAGACAAAATTCCAATTAGTTCTTTAAATTTTTTTATTTTTTATCCGATTTTAACGAAATAAAACTTATTTGGTTCGTTAAGAAATTTTAGGGGGAGTATCGATGGGAAAATTTATGATATGAGTTACGAGTACGGCGCAATATCAATTTGTTTAAAAAAATCAAGTCAAGTTTTAGAGTGTTTAAGATGAACAAATTGATGTTGCGCCGTACTGGTAACATAATAACGTATCATAAATTTTCCCATCGATACACCCCCTGGAATTTCTTAACGAACAAAATAAGCTTTATTTCATTAAGATCGAATACAACATAAAAAAATTTAAAGAACTTATTGAAGTTGTTGTCTTTGATTGTAACAATAGCTTAGTGACTATTACCTGAATTTATCTGAAAAAAATTGTCTTATGTTCCTTCTAGTATATATTTGTTACATGTACTTACTCTTGGATTACCAAATTAATAAAACATTATTTTAAAATATAAAAAGTAAAACTGCTATTTCGACCCGGAGAACGTCCTTAACAATTTTGAAATGTCTCATTTTAGGGTTAAAGCATAGTTTTTTAATAGTTTTACCAGTACTTTATAATACTGGCCATATTTTACCAAATTTACCTTGTATGATTTATAAAACAACATACAATTACTTTTTTTTAGAACACTCAATTTGTGCTAAAATTTGAGAAACTTTTTATCCTGAGTAAAATCGCTAATATAATAATTTTCTCCTGCTAAAAAATCTCACGTAAGATTACACATGAGTTTTCATGTCAAAAGGTCACCTGACTTGAAAACCAGAAAAACGCTACAATATAGATTAAAAATTGTTTATTTTACCTTTGGAGCAGTTACAAAAGTCGTATTTCTTTTATAATTCTTTCTAAAATGTATGTAATGTACAATGTATTCTATGTATACTCTGTGATTTTTTCGTGAAATTTTGTATAAGAACTTGGAAAATTTTATCCAAAAAGTATTTTTGTCATAAGGCCGTGAAATCGTACGACTAAGTGACGTATACGATTGATACAACTGCTTTAAAGGTAAACCGATAATTTTTTAACTAAATTTTTGAGCTTGTTTTTCTTTTTAAGCCGGATGAGATTTTAACGTGAAATCTTATATGAGATCTCACGTGAGTTTTTTCAATAAGTTCGAAATATATAAATCAAATAAAAAAAAACGAAAAATGAATAATCTTTTTATATCATTATTAATCAAGACAATGTTAAACAAAGAAGCACAACAAAAAAAACATTTTTTATATGATCTTCCATCAAGACAATTTGAATTTTATTTCTATTCTACAAGCTCTAAGACCATCGTGTCTTGCTTTCTATGCAACTGTGCTGTATGTCGTTATAATATGTTGACCTTGTAGTAAATCACGTGATCGCAGCGTCCGCACTTCAACTTTCTTGTCTTTGTTTACATATGATAGGTCGCAATTTGGATATACTCTACTTTCTGCTGATTTCTATCTGGTCTTTCTTTCGTTTTTTAATTAAAAGTTTTATTACAAGGATGGTTGTAATAGTAATGAAATAAACGTTGTCAAGAGTTGTTAAGAGAAAAAAAAGGAATGATTTTTGAATAATTTTTCTCTGTAATTCATGAATTGTAATATTATTTACATTGACTAACTCCAACAGTTTTACTTAAAAATTAATTTTAACGTTTTCTTAAGCTTATTATCAATTTGAGTATTCAAAGGAAAGGAAAATTTTGTTTAATATAGATCTATAAAATAGTTGATATTATTTGTGTTTTCTACAAAATCTCTAAACATTATAAAGAAAAATAAGAACAATTTAAAGAATTTGAACATTAAAAAATAAACTGATAGTAATGCTCTGAAGTTGGATTTCCCTTTATAATTTATTATATATTGTTGAATGGTGCAATTTCAAGGATGTAAGCAGTTTTTTTTCTTATAGTTTGATAGTCTTGAGCTGGAATAATATGAAAAATATATTAAGACTTTTATTTCAAACATAAAGAAATTTCATACTAAGTATTTAGAGTTCTGTAATAATAAAGAGAAATTAACTTTATTACCAAATATAATAATTATAATATACTGAAATACGTATAGAGCATAAATGAAATAACACGCTAATATGGTTTTATAGTATGTTTATATTACTTTTATATTTATATTTCTTACACTATTTTTCAAATACATTTCTTTTTGGTTTTTACGATAAATTTATTTCTCATCATATTACTTGTTGACCTTTTAATTATCATCTAGAAATAAAATAAATTAATATAATTTTGTGACTTAATCAGACGGTGCTTCTGAAAATAAATTGATCAAAATAAGATATAGTACAGTTATATTATTTCGATAATAAAATATTTGCAATAATATAGTTCTCATTTCTTATATGTATCAGTTTCTGAAAAAGAAAAATATGTATTAGAGAATGCAAATCAGTTCTTATTAATATAAAATTATGTTCAAATCAAAATTTTTTTTTTTTATTAAAATAGTTATAATAAGATAAATGTATATTTTATTACATATATTTAACAAATTTTTACATAATCATATTAAAGTAGGAATATAAATTTGTAATATAAAGTATAAACTATAATTTTACGATATTCAGATGTTTGGACATACAAATGTTATATAGGATAATAAAATATAATAGTTTTAAAAAATGTCAATTTTTATTTGTAATGAAGTCAAAGCAACTTTTTTTACGGTTTAGAAACTTAGATAATTTTTTTTTAATATAATTGTTTATTTAGCATTTTTCATTGATGTTTTTATAAAAGCCTGAAATGAAAATTATACAATAAACTGATCAGTTTGATATTGTACAAAGGAACTGTTTAAAGTGGATTATAAATACAGTATTAAAGTGAATGATCCTTTAACGCATTCATATGTAGATATTTTGTATTTTAAATAAAACTTATGTTGTATTTATCAATCTAATGAAGTGACTCATTTTGTTTTATCTTAATTAGTATAACACAGGACATATGGTTTTTAAGCTACTATCAAATTTTATCAAAGGTTCTCAGCAGCATAAACTAATTTTTACCCTATCTTGATATGTTTCATACTTGAACATCTTGAACTTTTGTATTGTTGAAATTCAGCTTCAAAGTGAAGACAACTCTTAGCTTTCATACCTTATTGGCTTTTTAAACAACTATTAAATCATATCTACAGAAGAATATAATTATTGTTTTTGTTATAAATCAAACTTCTTGTACACCAGAAGACAATCTTTCTTCACTTAACCTTAACACACTCACAGCAATCAATTGTGTCAATCTTTACATCTTTACATATTGCAGTCAGAGCATAATAAACAATATAATAATAAACACAAAAATACTATTTCACACTCCTATCTTCACCAAAAACTATAATAAAATTACTTCAGCGTGAACGGCGCGCTCGAGTGTATAACATGCGTAACCGTCGAACGTTACCCAGAACATAAACAAAAACAGACTCGACTATCGGATCATTTAGCTCGAACGCACAAAGGTCGCAAGTCGTCGTATAGCGATAGCATATATCGAATTCGCTCGATACAGGCGGGACTTTTTGAAATCTATTACGGGATTTCATCCAATTGTCAATAATTACATTGAATTTGTCATATTTAGAAGAATTAATTAATCTTTTTTGCAAGGAATTTATCAAAATTAATGAAACTAATGATTACAAGAACGTGTAAATTAAATTATAATTCTATATGGTCAGAATATACTATAGTATGCTGAGAAAATTGCTTAGAAAATATATTTCGTTACGAATATCACATTTCGACATTTTTAAAGCTCTTTACTTACTATAAACTTATCGTTATAATTGTTAGATATTTTATAAAAAGAAAAGCTATCAAATCTCATTGAAATTCAAATAATGTTTCTTATCGACTTCAATTTTTAAAATCGTTCTAATACATTTTGAAGACAAGATTACATCACATCTGAATTAGTAGATTATGCACCTAGGGAGTGAAAGTAAAGAATGTCCCAGATCGCATATAATTATCGCCCGAGCCGAAGGCAAGGGTGACAAATATGCGATCTGATGAGGGATTCTTTACTTACTCCCGTGGTGCATATACTAAGTTTCTTCACGAGGAGCGTAAAATGCGTAGGCTGTTTTTCGCCCACAGTACGCACTTTACGCGCCGTGTGGAGAAAACAATTATTTTTGGCAGTTTAACTTTTTATTTAGTTGTGAATAATATTCAGGTTTTTCAATCGTTAACCAAAGAACGAGCGTAACCTGAAAAATCTTCTTTAAAATTACTTCTCAGTGGAGATCCTGGGTTCGCCACACTGGGTGAAGGTGACGGGGAGCTCGAGGCTGCGTCGGTGGGGACAGTTGACAGTTTCGTGTCTGCGCGCTTTGTTGTACTTATCGAAGACGGCGCGCCGCGGGCACATGATACACCGGTAGATGAGCTGCTCGCGACAATCGAGACAGTACTGTCGAGGTGGTCGTCTCGGCCACGTGTGCACCGCCGACTTGCCCATGAGGTTCCGGCATTTCTTGCAGTATAGGTGGATGTTCGATTTGCAGGCTAAAATGTATTTTTTTTTCTTCATTGAAAATCGACGAACTGAATCTGACATAAGGTGATGATGGTAGGTGTGTACTCACTGAGCGTTAAAGTGTCTTTAGAAATTTTCGGGCTGGCAGGTTTCTCAGCGACGACCACATCGTTTTCCATAGAGACTTTTCTGATCGTAAGCCAAAAGGGAATGGAATGGCTTGGGTTTTCTGGGCTGCCAGCTGATATGGGCTCGTCTTTGATATCTGAAATTTCAGCAAATAGATCGGGTTTAAATTAAAAAAATTATTGGTGTGTGGATTAAAGTGAACATTTATACGTACCTATATTCAAAGGGTCTTCCATTTCCTGTTTTGGGGGATCTTCAATGAGTGGCTTGCTCGAATCTTTAAAAGTAATGGAAGGTTTATCAGAAATTTGGTTGACGATTGTTTGGAAAAGGGTGGAATTTTTCTTACCTTCCCACACAACTGATTTTATTTGCAGATCATTCAATGCCATGCAGCTGATTATCTTTGCTCTTAAATCTGAAAAATATTGGTTTATCATAAACCGTAGAACGAATAAATTAAATAAGGCTGACAGTTAGATTTTTAATATGACAATATCACCAACTGAAATAACGTTTCCGGAAATCACATAAATAAAGGTTTTTATGGAAACATAAAAGCGTAAACATAAAATTACTTTTTTGACGACATAATGAAAGATCACAGTTAATACAATATAAGGGCACTTGACCCTAGTAGTGTGCCTGTCCGCATTTGGGTGCTCTTTTTAGAATTTCCGGTGTAAGAAAAAGGTTCTAACCTTAAAAATAATAAATGGCTATTAGGCTATTATAAGAAACAGTAAAAAGACGATTTATCCCATAAATTACTCGTTTGCCTGCTCTAAGAGCACACTAATACGGTCACTTACCCTAGTTAGTATTTTTTCAAATTAATTAAATATATTAATGATATAATACTACAAGTAATAAAAAAGACGGAGTTAGGCGTATACATCACAGATAAATTACTCATATTTTTCATTAGCTATAAAAGGGGGTAAAAATTTGATGATTAAAAAACTCAGGATAATATATTATAAAGTTTTTATTTGCTATGATAATACAATAATTAAAAGATGTATTTCTAATTTTACATTAAAAAGAATATTTAATTATCCTATTTATTCATATCACCAATTTAATATCTTTTTCTCAAATTTTATGCGCCATTGCTTTAATAGATTTTGTGCGACAATTTTAATACTGTAAGTTACAAATAGCTATTGATTGTTTTTAATTACACTGAATATATTATTATAAGGTATTATTAAGCTAAGGGTTATTTGATTTGGGGAAGCCGATAAAGGTGAAGATTTTTATAATTTTTTTGCAAAATTTTTATTTTGCGTCGTTTCGCCAACGGGTTTGTTTGCCTCGTCAGGCGGAGAACTTTTTCCAAGTGTCTTAGATTAATACGTTTTTAGCGCTTCGTCAAATAACCCTTACCTTATAATACACAATTGGAAGCGACTTGTACTTCAATCCATTACTGAGTGTTATTTTAATATAATATATTACAATGAGATTCAGTAAATCATAAATAAATCCTATATATGACACAAAGTTTCGTCTGTACGATAGAAGTGAATAAGAGATATAAAATGTATCTCATTAAAATATAATAAACTTACAACTAAGTTGTAATTCAAGGCTACTAATTCGACTACTGATTAAATTTATGATTGCAACGATTTTTCTTTTACTTATCAGTCTTCAAGCTAAACATTGTTAACTAAAATAATTTTTTTCTGTTTCCAAACATAATTATTTAATTTCATTTTCGATACAAAACATTGATAAACGACTGAGAACGTCAATAAATATTGTTAGAATTCAGATCTTTTTTGCAATAAGAACCTAACAGATCTTGAAAACATTGACGATTCTATTCTACTAATTGCATCATAAATACTACCATAAAACGTTTTCTTTAAAAACTAGGCCCAGATTTTATTCTCGCCTGTTGAAGTTTATAGCTAAACCTACACAACCGCGTCTCACCGGCGAACCTGCCGACCTAAACCATCTCGGCAGACGTAGATGGCAGCGCAATCGGCGCCTGAATAGACTCACTCCTCCAGGTGCAGTGCCTTACATGCGACTTCATGGCCGTGAGGTATTTGTACTTCTTCTTGCACTTGGGACAGTCGTAGGAGCCGCCATGGCAGGATTCCGGATCGGGATGCTTGTGCCTCATGTGGACGCGCAGGTGCTCGCGACGCTTAGTCTTGTAGGTACAGAATTGGCAGCGTATGTGGGGCGCCCTACCGCACAACCTGGCATGCTTGAGCATACTTTCGCGGTTCTTGTATGGTTTGCCGCAACGACAGCACGTGTGCACCACCAGCGTTTCCCTCGGCATGGGCGCAGAATGTTGTAGTCGGCAATGACGACGTAGGTCCACCTTGTTGCGAGTGGCGAAATTGCATTGCGGGCAGTTGCGGATGTACAGGTCCTGTGAGGGATGATTGGGTTATTGCACATGGGGTCGTTTTTTCTTAAGACGATTTTACAGATTCTTCGCGACAGAGCAAATTAGCAATGTATCTATGATTTTTGTTTTATTTATGTTTTTCATTTGATTCGTCAGATTTTAATGCTGCGTCGAACCGGATGTTTAATTTTAATCATTCGATATAATTTTTTCAGATAACAACATTTTTAATCAGCCAGTGTAGTCAAAATTTAATGGGTACTTAATAAAACCAGCTAACGGTAACATCTTTAGAAAACGGCTGTGAAGATTAATGAATATGGCCAAATAACATTCAAAAGCATTATGATACATTGTAATATGCTGTATAAAAAGTTATTTCAATGGATGTATTTACCTCTGGCTTTTGATCGATCACGGAATTATCATTAATTTGGCATATTTGTCTCGCATGTCTGTAAGCGCTGTCGTACTGACGGAATAAAAGTTTGCAGCGGGAACACTGGAACTTTAATTTAGCCTCGCATTGCGAGCAGTACTGGTCCGTTTTGTTTACAAAGTAGTCAGGATTTTTGCTTGTTCGCCGACATTTTGTACAGGTGAAGTCAATTAAATCGTTCAATGTATCTAAAAAACGAATTATATAAGTTTAGGTTCAAAGCTGATATACCTGCAGTGAATTCATTTCTATATATTTTATTTACTTTCATCGTCGGAGTTTTTATCTGGAATTTCATATCGGACGTATTGTGCTGATCGATTCCCAGGGTCATCTCCAGTAACATTTTCATTCATCATTGATTTATTTTCATAATCTGAAACATGAATGAAAAAATAGTATCAGGTGACCGAAAAGTCTTCTGATTGAATGGAAAATTATAGTTACCTGAAAAGCCAGATATCTCAAGAACTTCGTAATCATTGGAGTCTACGGTAACTTCTTCTTTGATAAATTTAACATTAATATTCGTGACTGCATTTTCTACAACACAAAAATTTCACCGTTCAAAAATTTAATGAAATAAATTATTTGAATTTAAAGGTATGGTTATACACTTCTAACCTTCAAATCGCTCTGGTACAATAATTTCTTGATTGAGTTTTTTACGTCTGCGAACTTTGAATAATGAGACCTCTGAAACAAAATATTTATTTCAGATTAGCACATAATCATTGAAACGATTAACTCTTAATTGTTAACATACATGCTATAATTACTGATTTCGGTTGTAAAATCTCTCAAACTAATCTCAAAAACGTAAAGGAAAAAACAAATAAAAACTAAAATCCAAACAATATAAAACGAGCGAAAAAATTATTCTAAATCTTGGTTTTTATTTATTAAAAATATTGTATATATAAATATAAGTAATATTTGTAATAATGGTAATAGGGATATGTTATAGGTAAGCAATAATTTGAGTCAATTATATCAAAAAAATACAATGAACACCTTTTATTTGATAAGTATATATTTGTCTTCTAGAGTATTCTTTGTGTAAGAGCATTCGATAAATTTTTCTTTTCCTGCATAAAGGTATTTTTGCTATTTGAAGTATATCAGTCCTTTTATAAATTTTCTTCCCTTTTAAGAAAATTAGATATTTCATTCAGTACCTGAAAACATTTTAAAAATTAAATGAGATTTAATAAAATAATCATTATATTATGTTTTTATAAAAACAAAGAGGTCTTATTTTTGTAAAGAATACTGTGAAATAAATTCCTATTCACAAAATTTTTATCAAAAAAGAAACATTTATTTACTAGATCATTACATAGTGTTTACATTGCTGTGCCAGGATACATGAATCGTGAAACGCAATCACCAATTAATACAAAAAGATATTATTAAATTTAATGAAAAATCAGCAATGTCTGAATAATTATTCGATAAATTTCACTTCGTAGAGTGGCTCGAAGCCGCTTCCTGTTGCTAACACTTCGTACGAAGCGACTAAATCGCCCTGCGAGGAACTATCCTCGTTATGCTGGCCGGACTGTCTAACCCTATTGGGATCGCCTCTCCCGGTTTTCTGCCAGTTTTGTGCGTTGGTCATCACGACACTCAGAGCGGATGTCATTTCCTTGTCAGTTGTGCTCAGGTTACATTGGCTGCGACGTTCTCTGATGATAGCTGAATATGAACATTGATTTAATACGTTCCAAAGGTTGCTTGCATTTTAATTTAAAATCTAGTTGTGATTAAAGAATTGTTCATACCTTCCATGCAACAGAATATATTAGTGGTCTTCATGATTTTCTTGCCCTTCGTCAACTTTACAGCCGTGAATTGCATGGCTACGTCTTTACTGACAAACATCTTCAACATTTTTACGATGGATTTTGACATAACTAGGCCTGAATCAAGAGCCGATGGTAAGATGGTACACTAAAGAATAAATTAGGGGTCAACAAGAGTGTAAGCAGTTGAATAGAGCAAACAACAGTTTTTAATTAGAATAGTACTTACGAAATCTGATCGTAAGGTTGAGCTAGTATTTTCTAGCTCTTTGTCGAATTTCTCGAACTCTTCAATTGTTTGAATTGGGATATTATAGCCGTGCTTTCGTGCTAGTTGTTTCGGGTTCATTACTTTTACATCTCCTGGTTTTGAAAGTAATGATTTGATATTGTGAGTTTCGTTAGATATGTCCTTTACTTCTTCCATCAATTCACTCATACCATCAATGATGCGAACGAAATAATCTGTAAAAAAAGTGTAATTATAAAGACAATCGATAAAGTAAAATCGCGTTTGCTAAACATTTTCACCAATTCATACCGAGAATAATTTGTTGAAAACCAGAGTCACTTATTAGTGCAGGTTTAGGTGGACTTGCTTGAGTAGGATTTTCAGGTTTATTTTCATCTGGGTTTTCTGCTTTATTTCCAGCTATAAAAAAAATTGTTAGTTTGTTTCAAAACTACTTTAATTCCTAAATTTACGTAAGTTCGAATTTCATTAACCTGTTGCACTATGGAGTTGTGACATAAGCTGATTCAAAGAATTTCTTTGCTGATCGGGCGTGCTCACGGGATTGCTAGCAGTTAACATTTTTGCCGCAATGCTCTTTGCGATTAAACTTAAATTACGTTTGAAATCTTCAGGTAACGTAGTTTTGTTTTGAACATCTGTAGTTTTTCTTTGGAAACCTCTCGTTTTGTTTTGGATATCTGTAGTGATAAAAGTAAGTTAAGCGACGATGCATATGCCACAAATAAATATTAATAAAGTAAAAAATCTTACGCTGTGCTACGCGAATGCGGCCTAATTGTGGCGACTGTGCAGGGGATTGTTTTCCGCTATCTTGTTGTTTTGCTTTTGAGGCTCCTATAACAATTATATCGAAAGGAATAATGAAATAATTGAGCTAATTGTCATGTTTTATTGTATTACAAATCTACAAAACACGGCTATACTTAAAGCGAAATTAATGCGAGCGAATCAAGGGGCAAAATCAAACTATACATAATTTTCGATGGCAACATTAATCTATTTGAATTGTTATGTTCATTAGTTTTATTAATATGATATGATAATTGGGAGTAAAGGAAGGACTTTCCCAAATGGCTTGTGATTAATAAGTAAACTATCATAGTTCAAAGTAATATATTTTTCAATAAATTCTTCAAGTCAAATAATTTCAGTTCAAATACCACTATTTACATATTTTCACATTATAAATTCTATAAACAAAGAATATTATCAAAGTCGCATAATACAGTTGTAATAAGATTCATCAGAATAAGTACAAATGATTTTGGTTTAACAAATAAGCATTGTGGACGGGACATCATACGAAACTTGAATATATAAATACACAAGTTCGAGGCCAACTTCATAAAAAGCGAAAAAGGGCCGTCAGCTGATCCGTTAATCTAAACTTACACAGACTGCTCAATTTATTTACACGTACTGCGTTAATCTAAACGTCGTGGGCACCGTCGACGAGTACCGGCACACACGCATTAGAATGTACTTGAACTCCGTGTCGAACTACGTTGGACCGATGCTTGCTTCGGTACGAGCAAAGCGAGCAGCAGTATCGCGCCGACTTCTGGCACTCATAGCGAAGATGACGCTTCAGCGTGAAATCGTGCATGTACGTCTTGCCACACTCCCCGCATATGTAGTTGCCAGGCCGCCTCTGTCGCATTCTCTGTGCACCTGAAATTGCAAGAAAATGATTCGTTAGTATGAGGCAATCACTGAATGGTGATACTCGGTAGTTCCAGGATATTTACTTTTTCTTGGGACATCGGTGGTTCACAGACTGGGAAAGTAGGAACGTATCACGCTAATGAAAACGTTGAGGATGATGTAACTTTATTTGTTTTCGATTAATACCTTACTGGAGAATACTTCAGCTGTGTATAATATTTGCCGACTGATTATGTTAATTTAAGTTTTAAAGTATAGGATAATAATTAACACATATTCATATAATTTATTTATTACGAGAATCTTGTTTCATTAAAACTATGAAACAAGCGTACCTACATATATATCGTTTACGCGCGATTATTGGTTTAAAAATCAATCATTATATGAAACAAATAGTACGATGCGGTTAACCCTTTGCTTCACAGGTCAACAAATATACGTCACACCTTTTTGTCCATCGTTTATTATCTCTTAAATTTAAGGTGAACAGTTTCTTATCATGAAATAAGTTACTACGGGACATACATCATGTCCTACAATTATTATTTTGTATTTTTTATTTATTATTAACAATAAAACTACAAAAAAGAGAAATAAAGGGTTAAATGGATAATTATATGATCTATCTAAAAATAAATACACACATTTTTAAAATTTCAGTCATCAACAGTCATATTTCAGAGTAACAGAAAGTATCTAGTTGTAATTTTTAAAACTATCTAATTTTTGTAAAACATTAACAAATCGGAGAGCTTCTTTATTTAAAATTCATTAAATAAATCGTGACACGATACAACACTAAAAAATCTCTGCAAAAAAACCTAAATAAAAAATACGATTTATCAAAGCTCTATATAATCTGTAAAAATTTTAAATCTTCTCGCAAAGAACGAGGTTTGATTAGGCTAAATTTATTCGAAGCCTAAACCTAAACCTAGACTCTAACAGTTTTCGGAGTATGTCAATTCCATGTTCTTGTGTCTCTGCATCACATGCTTCCGCATATTGGCCTTCTGCTTGCACCGATAGGTACAGTAGACGCAGCCGAACCTAGGTAGCTGACCGCACTCGTATCGTCTATGCCTGCCCAGGTTGCTTGAGTACTCGTACAGATTACCGCAGCGGTCACACACGTAGCCACCACGGTGCGGATCGTACGAGTTGCTGAAGGTCTTAAGGATGGTGTCGTCTGACGACGGTAGCCAGACGCTGGTAATGCAGAGCGGGTCTGCGCCTGCAAAACGTGAAAAGAGTTGATCAGTGATAGCTGGTTGAATGCTCCTTAAGTATTTTGTGTTTATAACTGGGTGCACTCCCTTTAATTTTTTAGCCATAGCAATCAGTTTTTAATTCCGAAGAGTAGTTAAGTTAAGTGATATCGTTGTGTTAGGATAGTCAACAAAAACGTATTGATAATTTTAGGTTTTGTCGGGGTATTGAGTTACGTGGTTTATGAATTTTGTTTATATTTTTACTTTTTTTTTAATTTTTAAATAATATTTATATGTTATTTAAATATAATAACTAGCATCGGTTTATGTAACATTTGGATTCTAATTTTAAAAACAAATTAGTTGACGTAACTAATAAGTTAACAGAAACTAGTGTTCCTGCTTTCTATTATGTTACTTTTCATCTTCAGTTCCAGAACGTAAATTCACTTTTCTTTCTATTAAATGGTTTTGTTCAAAATTCGAAGAGTTTGCGAAGAGCGTTTAAAGAAGATCTGGAAATTAAGAAAATTAAGAACAAAAATTAAAAATTGACAGATTTAACAAAAAAATTTGAAATAAAGCATAAATTTATGTGTTTCGTCTTTGGTACATTTTGGTGGTTACTGTTTACTCGACACATTACGGTAAAAGGGAGGGATGCAAGTGAGGCGTCTCGTCCAGGTAGTAGGGGTATCCAGAGTAGTAGAGACCTGGAGAAAACAAAAATAATACATTAATTAGAAAATGATGACAGTATCGTTCTAAGGAGTAACAGATTGGATGTTGAATAATTTTCTTTCTATAATTCAATTATAAGACAATAATACAATGTGCATCAAAATTTGTGGGTTTTGTGGGTGCACCCAATCTGCTTGCTTTGGTCGATTAAAATGTACAGCTTAAGATTTTGTAAAATCTTTCTTTATTACCAAATTTGACTCCATATAATTCGAATAATTCATTCACAAAGTTTTTTCATTTGTACTTCTAGAACAGTGTGCGTTGTATACGTGTGGTTGATTCGTTTAGCGACGAAAACATTGGTAGTTACACGACCTTTTTTTTTTAATAATGACAAAGGACTTATTTGTACGTAAAGCAAAAAAACATGATTGCTGTATGTTATAAAAATAGTTATATCGCGTCGCTAGTTTTGAACATAGAAAATAGCGCCTTTTTTGTGGGTCAATTTTGAATAAAAAAAAATTGAAATGACCTAACAATAGATACTATACCATTAGTATTAAAAAAAATTAAGTATACAATTATTTTGTAAAATTCTATTTACAACTACAACTTCGTAGACTAAAATAAATAATAATTTCTGATTAATCGTAAATCAGCATCAACGATCAATAGACATTCAACTAAATAGAAAACCAAAAATACATAATTAGACTTTAAATCGGGACACCCAACTTCAAATTCATATAATATTCGAACTGAATTGTAAAACTGAAACGTCTCGCGCTACGTTTCTCAATGACAAATCTCCCGAAAAACAATGACCACCCTGGCTGCTCCAGTCTCTTGGTGGCCTTAGAGCTCGTAAAACTTGATGGCCTGTCCCTTGTGGCAGCGCACAATGTGGCCCTTGATATCGTTCCTGTGCTTGCAGCGCTGCGTACAGTAGGCACAGCAGAATCGAGGCGGCTGATTGCACTCGTACTTGAGATGTCGCTTCAACGTCGTCGCGTGGGCATACGTTTTGCCACACTGATGGCACACGTTCTGCGACGTTAGGCTGTTGTAGGGTTGACACGGACCTGGGTAGTGTAGTCCAGTCTCTGATGGCGGTGCTGGCAGTATTGGCCGCAGAGGTGGTCGAATGTTGTCGTAGCAGACGGGAATAACGTCCAGGTATTCTGGAAAGCGATCGGTGGTCAGTGTGGATCTTTTTCGGATGTTGGCGGGTAAAGTGTGTTAGTTTGTTTGCGAAGAATATGGTGTGCAGTATAATGTGAGGAATGTTACCTTTAAGATTGTCGTTGAATGGTCCATGGGAAATGAAATAGGCTGGTTGAACGGTAATCATATTCGTTTATTTACTCGTTACATACAGTTTTAATATGTAATGAAAATTATACAAAATCTTTGACGAAACGACTCATCTCGCACTATTATGGTTTGTCCTATAGTTAGTGTTTCTAACACAATATAGCTACAAATTTTACAGATAAAGTCAACACACCATTTTATCGTACACTTATAAATACTTAAGGTAAATAATTTTCGTTATTAAAACGTAGGCCTCTACTCTACGACAAATACAAAATCCAACTAAACTCGACCTTGAAATAAACTGAACAAAAACATCTTGTTGAAATTCTCAATTCCCCGTGGGCTCGACGATGGTATCCGGACTCTTCACATCAATGTACCCGACCTTGGCCGTCGGATGCTTGGCGCGCACGTGCATGTATACCGTGAAGGAACGCTTGGTGAGGAAATCGCAGTAGGGGCACTTGAAGCGTGGCTCCTTGTTGCACACGTAGCGCTGGTGTTGCAGCAGATTGTCCCGACGGTTGTACACGCTCGAGCAGTTCGGGCAGGGATACCGTGTTTCTGAGTCGGACGTGGTTTTCGTCCAAATGTTCTTGGGCACGGGTATTCCGGGATGGGCGACCTCGACGAACGCGAAAGTTGGCCTCTCTGGGTTCGAGGTGACGTGAAAAATAAATATGGGGTTGGCTAAGTATCAGTTTTGTGGTCAAAAGGTTTGAAAAAATTTTAGTTCTGATGTTTTACCTATTGGACTGCTCACAATCTCCAAGGGATCGTTTGCTTGTAAGTCCATGTGGAGTTCTTCCTCTATGTCTACAACGGGTGGATTTAGGTTCGGAAATTGTAGAATAGTCCAGTCTGAAAGAAGATAAGTAGTTGCAAACTTCTGATTTTCCTTAGTAAGTGCGAAGTGTAAACTAAGACTATCATGCATTGGCAATATTTACTACTTTACAGAATCTCATTAAGTGTATTTAATATCAATAAAGTACAAACTACGTGAAATTTTATTTTATTAATTACGTAATAAAAAAATACCAATCAGTTTATTAAAACTTTGATAAGTCTTGTAATGGAGGTTTTGACATAAATCTTTTGTTATCAAAGCGGTGTGGACTGTAATTCCTTTGTAATCCTGAATGAATGGCTGACGAGAAAATTTACGGTTTGTGGTAATGAATGATTCCTAAAAAAAATTAGATTCGTTAGTATAACATGTAATAAATATACTAATTGAATGTAAAAGATTTGAAATATATCAAATAGTGAAATAAAAGTAGAGCAGAACATATGATTTTTTTTAAAGGTGTTTATTAATTAATTATTCTAACCATTACAGCCTGAACTTATACTAAATCAAATAATATTTGTATTGTCTGTTAATATAACTCTTTACATAATTCAGTCCTCTTATAACAGATTTTTATAATAGTATATAACCGATCGATATTTTACAGTTTTTACGCTTATTTTAAAAATATGCGTCCTTTATGATACATATTAAAGAGACAATATATTTATATTATATTGCTCATCATCTTTGAGAAAACTTAAGTTATCAATTTATAACTTAAACAAAAAATTTGCCATTATTGATTGGGACCCATTACAATTTCTTGTTATAAAATATTTCATGTATTTATCCATTTAAATGTGAAAAATAGGTGTAGCATTAATATAGTCTGATTAATAGTGTTTTGATATTGTATTATTATATAATACTGAATTCATTCGTTTTAAAATCACATTAAGAATCATACATTCGTCATGTATATTATTAATATCCCACTTTCTAGTGTTAATTAATATCATTTTTCCAGAAACAAACGGTCACATAGAAGATTATTGTAATTTTTGGTTTACTTAACGTCTCATTATAATCAACTGCTAATAATATTGCATGCCTCACCTATGAAATCAATTACTAATAAATAGTAGTTTACTTGAAACTTATTGCGATCTCACACATTCTATAATAACACGCTAAAATTCATAAAATAAATAATATGCAATAAATTGTAAAGCACAGCTTGATCTCTGCACAAGAAGGGACCATAATCACTCAGTTGGGCCATAGCACCGGCTAAAATTTTGAAAAACAGTAACGCTCTCCTTCACAACATGTCACACACGTTTGTTGACTTTTCATAAATTTACATCGCACGTATATAAAATCACAAAGCTTCACCGGGACACCGGCTGTTTACCAATTCTGGTACTTCTCTTCCTCCTCGACGATATCGATGCAGTAGACCTCTTCGCCTTTGTGCGAATTCCTCACGTGGTTGTATGTATTGTAACGATACTTGGACCTGTAGTCGCAATAGGGACACTGGAACCTCGGCCGTTGGTAGCAGACGTACTTGAGATGTTGCTGCAGTCCTCGCTCGTACGAGAACTTGCTCGGACAAGTTGGACAGCGGAACACGCGCCGTTGGTCATCCTCAGCATTGCCCCGCGTGCCGTCCGGATTAAGCGTCGTCGAAGGCCGGCCACGACGGCAGCGAGGTTGCTGCTGCAGCTGCGGTTGTTGCTGTAGCTGGATTTTCGGATTGGCCAGGATTTCCTCGAGCGTCATCGTATGCGTGGTCGGCCAGTCTGCGCGAAGAAAAAGAACACACGTATTAGACGGAGTGGGTATAGCTATGAGTTTTTAGTACTGAGGTAAGAGTCGTTGTAACGAAGGCATGCGATATTGTGGTGATGCATGAGGGCTATTTAAAAAAATGTATTGAAATTGTTACGTATTACAAGGGGTTTGCTGTTTACAGCAAGGCTAAATTAATGTACGTAATATGTTATAAATATCGAGCCAGATGAACGAATCATTATTTATACTCCTTCGAACAGTGAATGCAGAGGTGAATGCAGTATTTATTAAGCATTATTATATATACAATAAGTAATCTTACCAAGTTGTTCAAATATAATACATAGCACCTGTGTATCTATGTAACTTTACAAATGCATAAGTCAACATAAATCACTCATTCAATGTTTATCGAATCAATCTGATGGTCCAGCTTTTTACCATGAACTTCCGAAACCTGGAAAATGCTTTTTACTTCAGTTTCCCCTCCTCGACGATGTTTGTGCAATAAACTTCCTT
The DNA here is from genome assembly GCA_900474315.1 of Torymus auratus. Lineage (NCBI taxonomy): Eukaryota > Metazoa > Arthropoda > Insecta > Hymenoptera > Torymidae > Torymus > Torymus auratus. Next base: position 4,669 of record UXGD01003030.1, on the reverse strand, counting down.
GCCAGTGTGCGAGTTCCTTACGTGAGAGTACGTGTTGTAGGGATACTTGGACTTGTAGTCGCAATAGGGACACTGAATCTCGGCTGCTGGGAGCACATGTACTTCAAGTGCTGCCACAGTCCACGTCTTTACGCGAACGTGCTCGGACAGTTTGGACATAGAATTACACGCCGTTGGTTGTCCTTGCTGAGCATTTTTCGAGGTCGATCTTGACGGCGCCACTGTAGCTGTTGCTGCTGATGATACTGCAATTGTTTATGTTGGTTGGGAATCGGGATGGCCAGAGAATCGTCGAGATTTACCTTCTCCTTGGTCGACCAGTCTGCGCGAAGAAAATGAAAGTCATGTTAGTCGGAGTGGCAAGATACATAGGGTTTGAGTATTAATGAAGTAAAGAGACGTTATAACGAAGACATACTATACACGTGATTCACAAGGGTGTATGTTGATTAAATTGTAATGTGAATTAACATGAATTAATTACAGATGTTCTTGTACACAGTGAAATCAATATGTATAACCTTGATTTTGACGGCAATTTAAGGCTATAATGAACATTACAGCTTTTTTCATCGTGAAATCTTCTGTGGTAACAATACGTTGTCCCAGCAAAAGATGGAGTAAGTAGAATATCTGTGGAAAACTTTATGTCTGTATTTATGCAAGCATTTCGTTTGTAGAACGTGATTATAGTTTCAAACGTGGGCACAGTACCAGTTTAAACTGTTAACCTCGTCGACGAAAAGTAGTAGTAATTAAAATATTTTAACAATAAACTTTATTTGCATAATTTTGTACAAAAACTTTCTTTCGTAAAAGTTTGTTCATGTTTATTAACAAACTTGCTGGATAAAAATTTGAAAAAAACTTTCACTCTTAAAAATAAAATATATAATTTTTTAAGTGAAAAAATCGCTGTTTTGAATTAAGTACATGTAGTATTCGTAAGTATTACACGATATCAGATAAGTACCGTTATTAACAATGCGTTGTTTAAAAATATATAATATCTTAGTAATAATAAATATAAAGAACAATAAGAATTACTGTAGTAATTATAATGTTTATCACACCAATTTTTGAGTAAGATTTCCTTTCAATTCATGAGTTGTAGTATTAAATATATTAATACTTTTTGAGCGAAGAGCAGAGAGCACATTATAATATTATTTTAAGCTAACAAAGTGAATTAATAAAATAAGGTTATTTTTGGCACTTAAAACATATTATTATTTGAGTTTATGCAGAGATTCAAATTTTTTACGAGTCTTAAAAAACATGAATTAATAATAAGTAAGTTATGTTTAATGCCTCTTTGTATCACCGTGAAAAACTTTATGTAGTAATATGTATTTTCAATACTGATAATTTATTAAAAAAACTACTGCGCAATACAAGTAAAATGAATTTTATTAAGACTGGCATCCCGTATAAAACGATTGTTTATAAACTAAATTAATCAAACTCAAATGCAACTTTGCTAATAAATATTAAATTAACTATCATTCTAAAACTTATAAAAAAGAAATTTTTTTTTGTATATTAGTTTAACAATATATCATATTTAATGTGAGTAATTTAACTAGCTAATTAAAAAAAGTAATAATAATTGATAACAATTTATGCTAATAAATAATAACATTTTAGTGAAAACAATAAAATAAAAATACAAATATTTTGTCTTTATAAATCTATTGTAAATTCTGTCATGCCTAAAGTAGTTTCTTGTGTGCATTGTTTTTATGAACTATGCAATAAGAAATGTTTATCAGTGAAATACGTAACTCACAATCAGTATATTATAAAAATATTTTTCAAACGACGTCGCTATTTTGTAGAAAAAATTTACAATATATGATCTATACGCAAAAACGTAATTGTTCTAGCTTATATGCTTTCCATCTCTCATTGTATAAATTTTCGTTTCATTTGTATATAAACTGTATCTAAATATAATATAAAATTAATTAATAAAAAAAAACTAGAATGAAGAAAACTTTTAGAAAAATTAAAGAAAAACACGTTAGTAAAGCTAATGCACATATTCTCACGCTTGCGAAAACGTAATAACATTCATTTTTTGTTTAAACCTCAATACTGTAACCGCAACAATTTTCTAAAACTCAATCGGTAAAAGACAGCAATCACCTTCTCTCATATCGCAATTATCACACACGTACACGCATTCATTTTTCTTTCTCTCTCTATTTTCGTTAAAACAACAAAATGCTCCGGATCTCACTGCAGGTGGGTGCCCAGCATCACGTCGACGATGTAGACGGTTTCGTTGGGATGTAACCTCCTGACGTGCGTCCTCACGTTGGGCGAGTGCTTGGTTCGGTAATCGCAGTAGGGACACTGGAATCGTGGCGCCCGGCCGCACTGGTACTTGAGGTGATGATGGAGGTTGTCCTTGCGTGTGAACGAGGTCGAGCATTTGGGGCAGAAGAAACGCGTCGTCGGTAACCGCGACGATTGATTTATTGGCCGATGAAGAGTCGCTGGTGGAGCAAAGATTAAGGAGTCGTGCGGCAGCAACAGGTCTGGAACAAAGAGATTGACCGTGTTAGTGGAAGTTGGGTGAGTTGAGGGCTGTGCGATTAGTTTGTTACGTGCTCAAGTTAATCGTGTGGTTTCGAGATTTCCGCTCGTTCGATGTATATATACTCACGTTGTGTTCATTGTTAATAAGAGAATTGCGATACTTACAGTATGCTGGAGACAGAAACGCTTAGAGGATGAGGAAGTCAGTTATGAGTTATATATGTATATGGGTTTTTCTACCACTTTTATTTGCAAGACTCGCTTTATTTTATCGTAAGAAAGTTTAACAAGTTCTAGTCTATCAATTATGAAATATTTTAACATCTTTAATAAATATTCCGTATTCCGCGTGATACTTCGTTTATTTCCAATTTTTTCATGCCATTACGCACAGTCAATGAGTGAGAGTTCTTTTCTTAATTACTACCATTGGAATTCTCGTGCTTCTTTCTATCCACTTTCTACGATTCGATCTTATCTTTATAATATTCTAGCACTTTGATACTGTGGAGACTCTTGTCTAAATAATAATTGACCTGCTCCGACCTCACTCGAGTCCCGTCTTCGTTTCTCAGCGTCTGCATCATCACCTCTTAAAACATGAAATTGATGAGAAAAAGTTTTTTATTTTACTTTTGATTTATGCAAATCCATTAATATCTTACCAGTGAGACAGCAACTGAAAGCGGTGCAATTCAATAGGAACTTGTTGTACGGGTTGAAATTTGTCACCAAGTTCAAAATGAAAGACGTCTGTAGGAATGTTCGGAGTATGATTTCAAAAGTCTTCGGTATTTCAACTATGCGTTCGGCCATTATTGTGAACACCAATGCTTGCTGAAAAAGGAAAAATTGTGGTATATATTGACACCTATATGTAACGAGCAACTGGACGAAAAATTTGCAAACGGAAAGTGAAGTTTGATGCTTTTTTGTGCTTTCATCGACTCGTTATCCTTAGATTGAAACTCCTGCGTTGAACTTTAATATTTCATGGAATATCATCAAACCTCACTCCCCGTTCGCGAAAAACATCACATTATATTCAACCACTCACGAATTCGGAGCGCAAAGTCTTGTCGATCGCCAGTCTGCTCTCGAAGCTGAAAAAGTCATCGATGTCCTTGATTGGGAGCTCGATACGATGCTTCACACTGAAGATGCTTATGGAGTCAGCAATTGCCTGTGGCAGCCATGGCATCATTGCGGCGTAATGGTAAAAACGAATGGCGAATGGATTTAGAGCTGCAAAAGAGCGAGTTAGGAGTAAGTCAGTTAATGATGTTTGTACGAGCGTTAATGACCAACCCAGATATCTTTGGACACTATTGGACAACATGGTGACGACACAGTTTCTAATTTGGTGGTTCACAGTGGGATGGGGCATAATAATGATAATAAGAGAATATATATTTATATGTTTGTTGAATCCTTTGTTAGTGGAGCAACATCCTTTATTTCAACGTTTTACATCTTTCGTTCTTCTGCTTTACATTACAACTGACTCGCATAAAAGAAAATCATTAGTCGATAAAAATATACATATGGGTGAACTGCTCAATAGATGAACGGTTAAAGCAGGCGAAATGCCAGTAGATGAACGATCTTTTAATTAATGATACAACTTACTGTTAACAACCAGACGTAATAAAAAAAGTTTTTTCACTTAGTTTTACATAGTTCTTGAAGATTGAGTGCAGTTTAGTTTAAAAATTTCTTTACTTAATGATAAAACTATATGATTCGTCCATCTACTGGTAGGTTTTCATCTACTGGGCGAGTCATCCTAATTGTTTTTAATAGTTCAAATGAATTGGTAAAATAAAGTAAGGATTCAAATCAACCCTTTTCATACAAAGTTAATAATACATGATAGTGTTAGTTAACTCCAAAATACAAGGTACGTCCAGTTGCGTCATAACTATTGACTTTTCAATTGCTTGAATTGAAACTTAAATTCATGATCTAACAAGATGTTATAAGTATAACACAAATTAGTAATGCATACATTATTACATTCTGAAATATTATTATTCAATAATATAAGAATAATGTATTGGTGAAGGAATCTGTCGATCTTCCCGAGGCAGCAGGTAAGGAAAGAAAAAAACTCCTTACTGAGTGT
>UXGD01003029.1:0-22357 GCA_900474315.1 Torymus auratus | reverse complement strand
AGTTTTTCATTTCTCACCTGTTTTAGGTGAGAAATGGATATTTCTCACCAGTTTCACCAAATACGCTCGAAATGCAAGATTTTCAATTCTCCTACTTTCACACGAGAAAAAGGCTCTATTTCATGCCTGAGTTAAGAAAAATCGTATACGCAACATGGGGATAAAGAGAGCCACCCCAGAGCACATAGTTGCCACTGTAGCCGAAGACGATTTACACGTGGACTCTTCACCTCTCTTGTTGTGTAATATACTATTTATGATAAAAAATTCAAGTTATAGTACCTGGACTGGGATCGATTGCAGCAAGCAACTCGAGATGCGGTCTCAGACTGCTGAGTTGACCGGGGTCAGGTGTACGTTGGAGGGCGATCACTAATTCCTGGACACTTTGAGCGAACGACTGAGGTGTCTGCAACTTGTCGATGATGCTTTGCATGTGCGATTTGTGGCTGGTGTCGCCATAGAGAAGAGCCGACCACTGATCCGGTGCTATGCGAAGGCCAGCCTCCGTTGCGATCTGCACTATTTGGGCGTCATGCTCGCGGCGTAGCGCCTCATAGGTGCGAAACTCCTCCTTCAGCTGCATCAGTGACGAATCGCCCTCGCGCTTCGATACCTAGAAATAATAATCGTGATAATTGAAAAATAAGTAAGCAAAGGAAAGCTGCTGTTGCAATACGCCATTTGTACTGTACTAATTTATGTAGTTAGTTTAGGTATGTTAGGACATTTATTGTAGCTTTTTGTAATATTTCTTAGTTATTCATTGAAAAACTTATTATAGAATGTATAAAAGTCAATTTTACATTGAAACTAATTTGTACAAAAAAAAAATTAAATATTGAACACGACTTATTTTAGTCCAAAAGGTTTATTTTTTTTACTACAAATAAACAAAAAAACAAATACCATCAAATTTCGTTTTTATGTCTTACCTTAAAGCAGCTGGCCCTATAGAGTAACTGCACTACATGTCCAATGCTGGTTTTTGAAGCTTGTGGGAAATGTGGTTCTAAACGTTGTACTACAAACATAACTAGTACCTTTCTAGAAAGAGCTGAACCATCTTCGAGGGCTAAAAGAACAAGCTTCAGCACCTCTTCTTGCATTCCTGATAAAAAACATAATTTAAAATGTAATAATAAAAAACTAAAAATAGAGGTGTTGATAGAACATAAAAAAAATATGGAACACAAATTTACCAGGTCCCAGAAATTGACATCCTCTAGCTCTTACAGCAGCCCAAAGGTTGGCACTGAGCTGCTGAGGATTTTGGTGTTGCAGGATTAATTCTGTAACTGATCTTTCACCCAAACTTCTTGCTGCTCTTATAGCTCTTGCTCTTCCTTCTGGTTCCACTAATTGACATCCAACTAGAGTCACCAACTTTCTCTGCATTGGTCTAGATACTAAACCAATGCCTGCATACAAACAATTAAATATTTTATATTTTTAACGTCTCCAATGAATTTGTATTAATGAAACATTAATTATGATATTGGATCAAAATAACCAATAAACTAATTAAGTTATGCAAAAAAAGAGTATTTGTAACACAAGATTTGAGAAAATTTTTTAAGAAGTAGGGTGTGTATTTACCAGTGGCATTATTAGGTGTGGCTTGGCATGGTTTGAGGTACAATGCAAGTTCCTCAATACAACGTTTGGCCACCAAATAGTGAGTAAAATCTTCGGGAGATAAGAGTGATTGAAATGTTGTTGCTGCATTGTTGCTTGGCACAGAGTTGCCAACTAATTGCAGTAAAGCTTCGTTAACTGGTAACTTTTCAATTTCGGTGTTGATGGCACTCTGAATATTAAAAAATATCATTTAAGTACATCTATTACTTGAGCAATTATTTTTGCAACATATAATTTATGTAAAAAAGAATTTTTAAAGTTTACCATCATACCTGATCAAAGGGACATTGCTTCCGATGAAGATTTGCTAAGCAAGTCCGGCATATTGTGTGTCCACATCCTAAAGATATAGGCCCACGAATAGCCACATCAAAGTCATGACAACAAACAGGACAAGACAGAAATTCAGTCCACTGTGGTGCCTGTATTGGCATTCTGCAAAAATTATAATCATTTAGAAAATAATCAAGCATTAAATAAAAAAACTTGTAGAGGTATATTTATAAATAGTTTAAGTATGGTAATGGTAGTACTACTAGCCGATTGTAATAAGCAAAAAACAACTTGAAGACTTTTAAACAAAAATATAATATCAAAATTATTATTAATTTTTATAAGTATATAGGTCATCAAAGAGAAAGTATAAAAGTCATAGTAAAAAAGTGGCCATCTGCTAGAAATTCTTCTTTATAATAGAGTAACTCTTAATGCAAGTTTGATTTTAAAAATAGTATTCAACTCATGGTTTTGTACATTTTTTATATTTTCAAACAAAAGAAATTACCTTCCAAAACATAAAACTTTAACTTTGTCATTAATAATTCAAATTCAATCTCATGGTTAATTTGCCTAAGAAGAGCAAATCGAACATACTTTATTTACAAAACCTGCATTACTTCAGCACTGAGCTTGCAAATTAATTCCATTGTATTCTATTTTTTGCTCAAATTAGGCAGTATCACATTCTGGGCTTTTATAAATAGCCAGAGGCAGCTTATTTTTAAAAAGACGATGACCAGCGAACAAACATCCAAATACATCTGTATAGTATCAGCAAAAGATCACTCAACTACAGATCCTTCAAGCAAAACGTCCCAATTAATCGACTACACAAAGACACTCGCGACGAATACTTTATTACTTATGCAAAAAGTCGCAAGAATGCCGTCCCCGCAGCACGAACGTTTTCGCCGCTCCGAAATATACCTCGCAGACGCAGGCACACACGCACGCAAATGGCAAATAAGCATAAGCCCCCGGAGAGAAACGTAACACGACGTGACAGTAGTTAGATATATATTCAACGATCTCGCTTGCTTCTTTCGTCGGCGCTATACGTAGCCGAGCAGCAGCGCATCACGCTGCGGTGTGGCGTATATAGGTATAAGGTATATAAAGCTCGCCGAGGTCTACAACCGTGGCTGGCTGGCTCTCTCTCTCTCTCTTATAAACGAGAAAAACAATGCGAGATCGGCGAAACGATATTACGTACACCTAGCAGCAGCCCTCGTCGTCGCCTAGCAAAAATAATCGATGAGCGAAAATCGCGTGGCACGCATACGGGGCGAGCTAGAAAAAAAAAATGAAAACAGGGAATGTCCCGCATGCAAATTACACCAGCAGACCGCGATAAACAGATTTGGAGCAACGGGGCCAGCATCTGCAGGAGACACTCCCCATACGACTATGCAAGAGAGAGAGGGAGAGATCTGCTCGCACCGCACACGCGTATGTACATCACACGCATCAGGACGTGTGCAGCACATACGTCTATGATGAAGGAGTCTGGAATCTACGAGAGCGAGAGAGAGGGAAAGAGGAGAAAAACGAAACCACGGCTATGCAGCAACAGCAGCTGCAACTTTCCCAATACCTCGATCCGTCATAATCGTACTCTTGTCGTCGTAGTCCCGTATTATATCTCTATCTTGCTCGTTTGCTTCGTAACACTAGAACACACTTTTTTTCGCGGCCGCTCGCGCGTTCTCCTACACTACTACGCCGTGTGCACACCGAAGAGATAGAGGGAGAGAAAGAGGAGAGAACACGTCACGCGCGCGTGTGAAACTTTTTCACACAACATATCACTTCTATCACGTATGAAACTCGTGCGATTATTGTAAAAAGCCATAAAGCGGGAGCTAAGCGGCGGCCTTACCTCGTTTTTGCCCGCAGAAAACATCACATTAATTAAGAAAATCACTTCGTTGTTCGCACGTAATGTTCTGCCATCGAGAAACGTGTGAAGGTGTATACTGCTGCTGCTCCTCCTGCTGCTAGCGCTACTAGGTATGTACTACGCGCGACGGCGCGAGATAGAGATAACGCGAGGTTATATATATATATATATATTATCTGTCAAGTCAAGCAACTTGCCAAGTTGCCAGAACAATCCGCCGGCCGTTTCGATAGGATACGGCGGCGAAGGTGGCGCTAGTCTGGATTTTCGAATTTTACCAATGTTCCCGATTTTTTTTTGTAATTTTCTTAGAATAGATAAAATTTAATACAAATTTCGATATTTAATTTTACAAATTATTTGATAAGTTTCTATAGTATTAAAACTTAAAACGTATTCTTTGTAATACAAAGGATTTATGTGCAAATTAATTTATTATAATAATTGTTAATGGCAAGTGGTATTACGATAAAATAACTACACATTGAATTAATTTTATAAAAATTCATTATATTTGTACAAAAATGGTATCAAAATAAATACGTATGATTCTTTTCTGTAGGAAATTGTTGGTCCAGTTGCTTGAATTCAAAAGCACATTTGTTTCTTTCTTCAGGCATATCAATTTCATGATAAAAGTCGCTTAACATGTACAGTGTACTTTTTAGCCTATCATTTGCTTCAAGTTTTATAAGTAACTTTTTTGCTTTGTACAGTTGTTTTATTGCTTCTAACATCATGCACTTTCTGTTTTCGTCAGTTTGAATTGCCGCATTGGCAGACAAACACTTTGCGTATGTAATGTAAGCTCTAGCTTGATCATATAATCCACCATGAGCTAATATTTTTATGATTGATTCTCTTACATTTCTTAATGCCTGGAAAGGCATGCGAAGCAGTAGCTGTAAACATTTTGTAAAATTATTAATTATTTAATACTGTTATAATAAATAATAGAAGCGAAAGTCAAAATATTATAATTTATCTAATTATTATGTTCTCTATTATTACCTGAACATTAACAATATGCATACTGACTAGGGCTTCATAGTATGACAAATGATTGCTGGCAGCAATATCTAAAGCAGAATTCAGCAACAAAATAGAACTGGTTGCTGATTCTGGAGTACCAGAATAGACAGAGCCACATTTTATTTGACTAATATGTAATTTTGCTCTGACTTTTTGTTGTGCTGTAATGTCTTCCATCTTTTCAACTTCGCAAGCTAATTTAAGTGCTTCTGGAAAATCATGCTTTGCAAACAGCACTTCCATTAGCCTGTTTGAAACCAATAATTCGATTAATAATAGAATAAACATTTTTAATATGTTACATAATGATTATCTATTGATAATTTACCTAAATTTGCTTTCAACTGGGTCCAAATTGGAAATCTGACGCGCGATTTCTTCTGCCGCCGACCACTTTTCATTCCTCATTAATTTGGAAAACTCGTGTAGTAGTTCACTGAGTGTCCATATCCTGCTGCTGGGCTGATTCGGAAATCTTTCTTTCGCATGAGCTAAAACGACGGTGGCTAAATTGTATTCGCCCATTTCGTTAAGAATATTAGCAACTGTGACGACGGCTTGACAGGTCGATGGTCCGTTGAACATTAATTGCTTTTTTTCTCCCGAATTGAAAAGTAGCAATAGTTGTGCACATACTGAAGCCATTTCTGTTTTCCCATAGTAGGTCCACAGGGCTGTTTTTTCGGCATAAATCATTGACATCAGGTCAACCATTGAGTGCTGATTGTTTAAGACGTCCGATTTCATGAGCGTCTGTAGGAAATAATTTTTTTTATTAACTCGGATATATATTAAGGAGTTGTAATTATATTTATTCAAGTTAACGAATTTAATTACCTCAAATACAAACTGTGGCCTTTTACCTTCCATGGCAGCATCATGTGCAGAAGCAATTAGAGCTAAGCTTGCAGTATGTGTCATTCCTAAAGTTGTTGCTTTAGTAATAGATCTTTCAATTAATGGACCTCTATAATAGAAAATAAAATTTTGTCAAATACCCTTAGTTTACAGTAGTTTTGAAATATTAAATATTGCCATAAAAAGTTCTTACTTATTTTTGTCTATTAAATAATATAGCCATGAATGTGCAAGTTGCAAACAAACATTATCTCCTGCCTCTTGGGCTAACATGATTGCCTCTTTTAAAGCCAGTTTTGCTAATTCTCTAAAAAAAAAAATTCATTTTCAGTACGTATACTTACTTTTTTCATTTTTATAATTAATATAATAGTATTATACTTGTAACCAAATTGAGCATGGAGTGCAGCAAGATTCAACGCTGCATATCTGAATGTTCTTAATTTATCATCAGTTGATGGGCGACTTTCCAGAGGAGCTAATCTATCAAAACAATGATACAAGCTATCTAATGCCCCACAGTATTCATTAACTCTCAAACAATTAAGATAGTTTAAGTAGTGCTGCAATGAGACAAAATCAACTAATGAGTTTTATGATAATACCTTAATCAGTTTTTAATAACTTACTGCTTCTGCATAGTATGGACTGCTGCATAAAAGATCTTTAACAAGAGCTTGTAGCTGTGCAGGTGGTAAAGCCTTGTGTTCATCAGTAAGTAAAGCATGGGCTTGTTGCGCAACAAGTAATTCTGCTTGCCTACCACCCCATATATTTTCACTGCAAATATGAAGAAAATATCAGTTAGTTTACTACCATAACTACTTATATATAATTTATATCAATGTAGTTATTTAGTTTTATTAATGAAACATATTTGTTTGTATTTCACTAAAGATATTGTTTTATTACTTTTGTAGAAAAATGTATTCAGCCCTTGTACATTCGATTGAAGCATTGGTTGTATCATCTATATCTTTACTAATATATGCTTTTATATCTTCAAAAAGTGCAACAACTTTATAGAATGATAATTTTTCAAACATTATAATCATTCTTCTTACATAAAGACCAAGTACTGAATGCTTATTTAATAAAGCCATATGAGGAGTTTCTGTTATTGGCTTCATTAAATTTCCAAGACTGTTAAATAGATCTAATAATTCTTTTACTCCTTCTGAACAGATTTTTTCCAAGTCAGTTTGAAGTTGCGCACTCAAATGTAATAATACAAATTCAGATGAATTAATGAGCTTGAACAATCCTCTCTTATCCAAATCTGGGGACTAAGACAATTATCATATAACAATGAATTGTATACATGAAAGATATTTGATTTTATAAAACTCACCTGTATCAACTTTAATGCTGCAATACAAAAATCCCGCTTTTCAATTATAACTGTAGAAATAAAAATTAATCATAATTTTGATTTTACATTTATCTTAGTAATGATGGTAAGACTTGAAATGGAAAATTTCTTACTTCGTTTACTGTTAGGTTCGGAACAATAAATTTTGATGAATATGACAACTGCAACTTTGTAGGATGTCAAGCTATCCCTTTGGTGTTTTTTGGCAGAGCCATCATGGCTCGAAAATTCCTTGTTCATTTTTGCTTTCTGTATATTAAATCTTAATGTATAACAAATAGATATCAGTTAGTTGCTTCAACAAAAACATATGCATGGTGATTTATTATCATAAACATTTGCTTCATAAATATTACGATTGTGCATCCTTATTCACAATTATTTTTCTTTGTCAGTCATCATTTTCGATTCTTCTCTTGAATAATTGAGTATAAACATTGTATCAAACTATAAACAACAACAAAAAGTAGACCGATACTGTGCAAGGGTAAAGGTGGATTCTAACCTCCAATGATCGATGTAATGAGATTACGACATTCATGATCTATAAATTTTTTTTTTTTTTATTTCTAAAACTTTATAATAAAAATTTAAAATTGTATTAAATAATTATGTTAAATTGTGATTTGTAATTATTTTTACCCTCTAAAAAATTATTTTCAGCAGATTAGGAAAAATGATAAAGAATCAGACCGTTGCTATAATGAACAAAAGATGAATATAGATTATTTTCTTAATTATCCAAAGAATTCTTTTATATTTTTTCTAAGACTATTTTATTAAGTATCATTACAAAAATTATTATAATTTTATGAGTAATAATAATTGACTTTATTTTTTTTTTTATTCTCGCGCGCCTTTATTTGAATATTTACCGGGAGAGCAGGTTGTATATATAGTTATCTAGATTATCAACATGAAATACCCAATCAAAACACATGAATTTTTTTGATAATTACAGAAGGTTAGTGCACGAGCAGCACAACGGCAGCTGTCATCATTTTTGTTCTCTCAATGCGTTCTTTGTTTTATAATTTTAAAGAAAATTTTGAAAACATGTGACGTTTCAAAAGTCAGTTTCTTATTTGAACTGTTTTTGTTTTTTTGTTTTATTTTTCACTTAATTTTTGTAACAGGTAAGCGATCAATTCTCATTGTTTACTTAATAATGTTATTTGTTTTGTTTACCAACATTTCTTATTTTTGTTTCTTCTGACGGATTATAATCAACTACTTTGACTAACAAAATAATAAATTAATAATAAAAGTTTTTAGTATAGTTTTTAATATGATCCCTACTGTGTACTTGAATATTAATAATTTAATAGGATTATCATGTATTTTATAGAGCTGCCAGATTAAGTTATATACCGCGCATGTAGTTATAAGTTTTCTGAATAGAAATAATTGTTGGTCATTTTAAAAGCAGAATGTCAAGCTCGGAAGCAAGTGTTGGGTGTGTCAGTGAAGTGACACTGGCAATTAGTAAAGCTAAGGGATCTCAGCAAGTGAATAATGTACGAACACTTGACAGTCCTGACTCTTCATGTTCGGGAAACTCAAACTCCTTTACAGTTCAACGCTATGAATATACAGATGACGAAAGTCAAAATGGAAATACAGAATTCCCAGGAACGTCAAATCCTAATAATCTTAGAATACCAATAGTAGGATATGAAGTAATGGAAGAAAGAGCTCGTTTTACGGTAATTCTTTCTCTTATTTTATTTTTTTTAATATTAATCACACTAATAATCACAAAGTAGAAATTCATACACTTTTAAAATCATTTGTTTTATTTACAGGTTTATAAATTAAGAGTAGAATTTAAAAATGGGGACTGCTGGTTTGTTTTTCGTAGATATACAGATTTTGTTCGTTTATTAACACAATTAAGACGACAAAAGGCTCCCATTTCTCATTTATCATTGCCGAGAAAAAAATGGCTTGGGGACAATTTTGCTCCAAGTTTTCTGGAAGAAAGAATACGGGGTCTTCAAGCATTTGTCAATGGATTGTTGAACAGTCCAGATTTAGTTAGTTTATCTTGTGTTAGAGAATTCTTCTGTCTCGACGAACCTCCAGCTTTGTCAGATACTGTTGAAGAATCTAGGGTTAGTATGACCTACTTTTTTTCTTTATCCAGAAAAAAAGTAGAAAATATTAATCAATATCATTATGATATTGATCATTATTTGAATTCAATATTTTTCTTTGTTATTAGGCTATTTTTGAAGCTTTAGAAGATACAATTTATCATTTACGACAGCAATTAAGGGAAAAAGAATCTGCATTAGCTGCTGAATCAGACCTCTGTAATGAATTAAGGAAAAAACTTCATACTGTATTAACGTAAGAAGACTAAAAAAATTCACAATGTTATTAAAAAAATATCTTTTCAAAGAAATTTTGTGCCTTAACAATTATAATTATTTTTCAGTGAATCTCAAACTTGTCCAAAATGTGGTGCAAATAATAATTTTTCAACTCTAGACAGTTGAAAAAAATTTTAGATATTATAATTTTCTCAAGAAATGGATATTATAGTTTTATTACAAATGATTAATCATTTTCAAACATAATATATTAAGTTAACTTTCAAATTGAAATGTGGGTCTAGAAAGTGAGACTGATTGTCTAAAAAATATTCAATGTTTTCTACATATATTGCTAAAAGTTGATTAGAAATGAAAGTTATCCTATTAGAATATTCAAAATGGCCTTATAAAAACTGCCTTATGTAAACTTGAGAGCCAAAATTTGCTTTAAGTGCATGAACAATATATTAGTACTATTGTTATTTAGATAATTTATTTATACATTATACATATATTTTATTGCACAGTAAAATATTGCACATATTTAGTTTTTAAAAGTTTCACAAACTATTTTTATGAAAGAAAGACATATTTTACAAATAATAAGTAAGGGTTGTGCAAGTGATAGTTTAATTGTACTGTTAAAAGGATCAATTTTTATTGGTATTATAATATTTATCAGTTACTACTAAGAGATTTATAAGAAAAAGATAGTAATTATCGTTATGTTACCTATTCCAGATGGTGGTTGTTACTCTATATGAATGAAAAAGAATATCACGTAATGTATATTTTTTATACAAGTGTATTGCAATTATGTTTATAATATTGAGCAGAGTATATAATTTCCGTTTTGACGACGTAATAAACAAAGTTATACGCAGTCTTGAAAAAACACAGGTATATGCATACTTGTGCTTCTTCTATGTAAACAAAGACGAGTATATTTAATCAAATAATATTCCATGTACAAATTTAGTTATTAACATAAATAGCTAAAAGTTTAACTTTGTTTATCACTTCCTTATATTTATCTTCCATTTATATGTATAAGTAAAAGAAAGGACAACACTGTAGTGTATAATAATGTATTTAAAAAGAACAGAGATATTTTATTATATATATATAAAAATGTGTCGATCGTGTACATTATATATATAAATATACATATATCATATATGCGTTTATGTATTTATACATGACTTAAAAAAATAAAAAAAGGAAATTTTTATTAATCGTACGACGGCGGTTTATTATTCAATCATCATCATCATCATTCTGTTCATTCCTATGAACACTTGTTGGGCAACAATAACAACAACAACAACCATAAAAATAGAGCGTTTCTCTCCGCACAGTTTCTTTTAGTTTGTGTTTCGCTTAAGGTTTTTTCCTCTCACAGCCTCTTTTGGGACGTTTTAGTGTAAGCTCGATGTGTTATCTCGAAGCTTTCACTATCTGGCGTCAACGCTGAGCTTTTTCTCCGCGACCTTGGCATCGACGATATCCGCGTTATCGGACTCATCAGGCGCTACCACCATGAACAGCATCTGGACTAGATATGTGAGTTTTCCTGAAAAAAAAATTCATAAATATCATTTACATACCGCATTGATGTTTTATTCTGACGAATATTATTTTATGAATCTTGGGATAAAATATAAATGAATGAGCTATTAAATAGTTGAAACTATAACGCTCTGAAAATTCAAGCTATGAACTTTCTTTATTAATTTTATTTTACAAAAATGTTGAATAAGACTCAAACGTATTAGGTATTCAACAATCTATGAAAAAAATTTTCTCACTTAAGTAAAAATAAAGTAAAAAGTTATCAACATATTCAGAAAATCAAACATATTAGCAATTTACTAGTTCAGTTACATTATTTTAAATTGCCAGAGATTGATATCATTTTCTTTACTCAAAATTGGGAGAGTGTCAGGGATCAAAATCACGGATTTGGCTCAAACTTTAGGATACGTTTTTGGATGTGGAAATGTAAAGGATCTTGACAGCAGGTTTTGTTCCATTTTGAAAAAAATCTTGTATAAAGACTTTTTTCAAAAAGTAACCATTAAAAAATGTTAAAACTTTCAAAATCGAAAATATAACTAGAAAACCGAGCTTTCATTAATTTTTTTCAGATTTAAAAAATATTTATTCCTTTCAAAGTTATGATTCGTTTATAGTTGAGCAACGAAAATGTACGGCGACAATTCACACCTACAACTCCTTACCAATTTTGATACATTTTCTTTGCTTAACTTTGAAAAATCATAACTTTGAAAAAAATGAATGCTTACTTTTTAAATCTGATAAAAGTAAATGAAAGTTCGTTTCCTCTATCGAGTGTTATATTTTCAATTTTTGAAATAGTATGAAATTGTATATTTAAGACTTTTCAAAATGAAATATTTACCATTTGAAAAAGAGATTTTTCGAACATTTTTTCAAAACAAAACTAGAACACTCTTCTAGACAGGTTAATAAGAGCTAATATCATCATAGGGTTTATTTTGCAACTTAAATTTTTGCATTCAAACATATATATTCTTCATGTCGAACCCAATTCACTTTTCTAAGGATTTTATTCTAGCTTATTTTTATAATTTTCTGTGATTTTAGCTATTCTATACAACTTTTTACATTAATTTGTACAAAATTAAACTTCATACTAGAAGAATAATGCATAAGAAAATATTTTAATTTTTTTGTAAAATAAAATAAAAATTATCCTAATGCAAGATAGCATTGATGACCAAATCTAAAATTCATATAGAATTTCATACTATTATGTAGTAAATTTCCATTCGCAATAATTAATATGGTAATCGGCATAATTATTGCTTGATATCCATATATTAGAATTGACGATATCAATTCGTCTCGAAAATTCTAATGTAACGACCGAACTGTTCTACTTTTTTTTAAAACAAAAGCAAAAACTTTTTTTCTTCTTATTCTTTCTACTAAAAAAAAAAAAAAAAGAAAAAAACAAGTGTCAATCACATTTAAATATTATAGCTCCGAAGTTTGCCACGTTGGAGTGCAACAAAACAAAATAATTAATTTTACCTCAGTGTTTTCTACATAGTATAAAATAACTCGATATAACAAAGGTTCAGCCAACGTTTTCATTGTTTACTACAACTTTAATTAATTCTAAAAAATGATTTAATTGCATTCCAACGACATACAATAACATCACACCCACTTTATCCATACGTAAATATATTGAAATATAATACTCACGCGAAAAGTCGCTCTTCCGCTTATGATAGACATAGAAATGGTACACCACGCAGCCGGCGAGTACGAAGACGAGAACGAACAGGTACTTGGGCGATGGATCCTCGACGATCGGCATCACCGCCAGGAAAATCGAGATCATGAGCACCATCCAGGGCACGAATGTTGGCACTCTGTAGGGTCTCTCCACGTGCGCCTTGGTCCGCCTCATGACGATGAGCGCGAGCATCGCAAGACCATAAAACGCCCAAATCAGAAACGAGGCGAACTCGATGAGCTCGATGACGTTCCCCATCAGCATACAGAACAACGTCAGCACACCTTGCAACGCGACAGCCGCCGCCGGTGTCATCCTCTCCACGTGCACCCAGCTGAAGAACGTCGGCACGTGGCCTTCACGTCCTGCCACGTAGCAGAGCCTCGCTACACCGAACTGTACACTGAGGCCGCAGCCGAAAGTGGAAAGAGCGACACCTAAGGGTATGGCAAAGGACAGCCAGCTGGGTAGGACTTTCTCAGCCCAGAGCACAGCAACCGCCGGCGCGCTTACCATCGCCGGGATCTCCAATGCCGACATGTACATCAGGTTCATGCCTACGTAGAGGACGGTAACGATCGGCACTGCCACCAGGATGCTCCTCAGGATGTTCACCTCGGGTTTCTGTACTTCTTCAGCGACGACTGCAGCAGCGGTCCAGCCGTCGTACGCCCACAGACCGCTGTAGAACGCCAGGGCTATCTGGCCGGCCGACCAGTTTGTCCCCTCGAACGGCTGCTGGAGCAGCTCTGTCCTACCTGATGCCAGCCAGCAGATACCACCGATTATCACCAAGATGCAGGCAGCTACTTTGCACACTGTGAACACGTTCTGCACGCGCACGTAGAGCTTCACGCTCGTTAGGTTTATATAAACCATGAGGCCGAGGGCTAACATCGCTATCAGCTTCTTTACGTGGGCCCAGTGTTCAGGTGGTAGCTCGCCTACGTATGGAGTTAGCGGCTGGACTAAGTACTCGGCGAAGGTGAGCGTGATGACAGCTACCTCGGCGGGACGGAGCACGAAGACGAAGACCCAGGAACAGGTGAACGCTGGCAGCTCGCCCAGGTAGTAGTGGAGCGGCGAGAACGCGTCCATGAAGTAGGCGTACTCAGCGCCTGAGCGAGGTACCACTGCGGATAGCTCGGCGAAGGCCAGGGCGCCTAGGAGCGAGAGGAAGCCACAGGTGATCCAGACGATTAGGCAGACGCCGATTGAGCCGGAGTGGGCGAGCGCGCTCGTTGGCGATACGAAGATGCCCGAGCCTGGAAGAGTAGAGAGAGAAGAACGATGTGAGTTTATGATTTATTGTGTGGGAATTGGGGGTTTTGTGAAGTATTATAGAGCGGTTGTACCTGTAACCGGCCATTTTTGTTTAAATTTACTTAAAAATAAAATTTTGCAATTACTGTCTTAAGATTCAAAATTATCCATTTTGTAATCTTTAATCGCAGAAGAAAAAGTGGCCGGTAATCGGTCTTAGATGGACGGGCATAAGTGCACCCACCTCATATGTTAACAGTTGACCGGTAGGAAAAAAAAAAATCTGCAGGAAATTTTGGAAGTTTTTACTCGTAAGGAAATTCTGCAGAAATTCTTGCAGAAAATATCTCATATTTTTGTATATACAATAAACATTGACTGCATATTTTATTTAACATTAAACAATCGAAGTAGGTGAATTATTTATTTAAAATGATAATGGTGATTTATTTATTTTAAATGATGAAGATAGGGAATATAATGTATTATAAACAGAGCGTATTTAACATGACTAAGATAACTTTTTTAACAAAAGGTCGATATTCTAAAAAGTATAGATATTGTAACTACGAGCAATTGTTCATAAATTACGGGAATATTTTTTGTTGCTTAACCGATTTTAGTTTTGGAAGGTTCATTTTGTGTTTCTTGAGTAATTTTTTGGGGACTTGATGAAGGGAAAATTAAAAATTATTCAAACTTGATTTGCAACAAATTGATATTGCGCCGTACTGCGGTAGCTCGTATCATAAATTTTTCCATGATGGATACTTCCCCCAAAATTTCTTAATGAACAAAATGAGCTTTGTTTCGTTAAGATCGGATAAAAACAGAAAAAAATTAGGCAACTTATTGAAGTTTTTATCTTTAATTGTAACAATATCATATTAACTATTGCCTGAATTTGCTTGAAAAAAATGGTTTTATGTTCTTCCCAGTATAAATTTGTACATACACTAACTCTTGGATTATCATATTAATAAAGGAACAAAACGAGACCTTCAAAACTAAAATCGATTAAGAAACAAGCATGATTCCGAGATTTTATCAATAATTGTTTGTAGTGACGACATCTGTTTCTAAAATATCGACATTTTGTTGAAAAAGTTATCTTGGTCATGTTAAATACATTTTGTTTATAATACATTGACTATCTAAATCGTTTTAAATAAATGAATCACATTACAACTATTATATTTTCGTATTTTAGATAACCTTTTCATTCATCA
Source organism: Torymus auratus (assembly GCA_900474315.1). Taxonomy (NCBI): domain Eukaryota; kingdom Metazoa; phylum Arthropoda; class Insecta; order Hymenoptera; family Torymidae; genus Torymus; species Torymus auratus. The sequence goes on along the minus strand of UXGD01003029.1, from coordinate 7,176 downwards.
CTGCTTTGATTAATTTTTAATAAAATATTCTTAATATTTGTTGTACAAATATTTTATTTTATTTTTATATTTTATTCAATAAACGGGCTAAAAGACTAAAAAAAGTATTAAATTTAAATAGGCGCTGACAGTGTAAATTCGTGACTAAATAGTCGCTTCGCAAATTAAGTATAGCAAAGCTATTTAACAGCTTCATGCTTGATAATTCGCTTAAATATACCACTCGAAGTAACGTCACGTACATTTTGTGGTTGCAAGCTCCATTCTCGGCGCAGCCTAGCTAGCTATACGAGAATTGAATGAATAGTTTGTTGAATGGGTATGCCTCTTGGATTGGGCGGGGATTTCGAAGTGGGTATATGTTATCTCACAAGTTGTAAAGAGAGACTTGAGGTTGGAGCAATCTATATAAACTCCCTGGTGATTTTGTATACAAATATGAAATATTTTGTTCGAGAATTTCTGCATGAGATATTTTCGTACGAGTGAAGGACTACACTCTGGGTCTAGGTGATCTGGAAATAAAATAAATCCCCTTTCTAAAACGTAGTTTTTCCCTAAAAGTATAATTGTTTCATGAGTATGCAGTTTAATGTCCAAGCAAAAGTATTTAAAACGTAATTTTTTAACGACCTTAAGTAATTATGGGATGATATCTCTGAACATGTCCCGGTGCCTAATATAGACATTTACGATATTTCTTTCGTAATAGGTTCATTAGATATATTTTGAGTCTAAATGAGATTGTTATATGTTGTTATGCTCATTGGGTGTATTTTCGCATTTTCTCATTAGGAGAACTAATTGTTTGTTTCAAACAGCCAAAATCCAACAACTCCAGTTTGCTATAACTTATATATTATATCGGATATTATTACGGCATTTCTTCAATGGTATATACATGATGTTGGATGTTGGATGTAACATGTAGCATGGAAATCAGTATAATAGATATCAGACAACAAACGTAAAATTTCCATGCTAAGTACATGCTAAGTAGATTCAACATCCAACATCTTGCATCAGTGAAGAAAGGCCGTTATACATAAGTATTATTCAAATAGGTATCAGTAAAAACATTTTGTATCCATTTGTTTTGATAAAAATATATTTTATTTATTATATGATAAAAAGTACTTAAAAACTCAAAAGTTACCAATATGGACCAACCCTAACATCGTTAGTGCGGACAATGGATGAATTTGTTATTTTAAAAAAAAAATTTTTTTATTGCTAAAATAGTATTGTATATGAATTTACGCATATTTATTATAGCATTTATTTATAGTGATATTTACAAATTGGTCACTCCGAAACCTTCAAAATAATATTTTGTTCAATTTTTGGTCATTTAAATGTGTAGTGGATCAATTTGACATTAGGTGTACTATTTATATTCCATACGCGAGGTGTATCATGTACCCTTTCTGGGTTAAGATCCTAATGGTAATCATTTATTTTTATTTCATTTATTGACGTGCTCGACGAGAAATGTGAGGAAAAAAAGATCATTTCTGTTAGGTATCGAGTAAGATAATAGTGTCTGGAAAATTAGTTTTAATCGTTACTTAATTGTAAAATAAAATCCAAAAATACTTTATTTTCTTGTTAAGAGTTATGCAACATACCCATATGATAAATTCTCATTTTATAAGGAAATTTATTGAAATTTTTTTTTTCTTCTCAAGTCGATGTTTATATCCACCTAAATTACATACTTTTTTTCTAAATAACAAAGCTATTCGTTTAATTGCGCATTATATTCGCCGCGTATGAAATTCCTTTATGTATACAACTTTCCTCTTGCCGACTCGTTACTCTTGAACCAGTTAATAGAAAAAATTCGGTATTTTATTTATTCAAAGCGTCGCGATAATTTATAACATTAATTGCTTTCATCAAAGGCCTATTTGCAATCATTTTACAAAAAAAAACTAAATGTCCTTTTTTATTCAGATTTTTGCAAAATTACAGTATTTAGTGCCTGAATGCTACATATACTTGCGAGCATAAACAAAAAAGTTACATTTCACAAAGAAATAAGGTCAAACGTTTCATAAAAAAATTTATTTCTATACGAGTACACGTTGGATTTGATAAAACCATCATCATATTATCATAGAACAAACCGATGACTCCTCGACTGAAACAATCGCCTATATCATAATAACTCGCAAATATTAGCACCACGCAGATAAAAGTCACAAAGCATTTAATTTAATCTATTAAAAAAAAGAGGGGTACACAACTTAATCTGTACATCAATGTCGTCACATTATGTGTACCCACGGCGACGCCTTCTGCTCAAAACCGTCAATCGCTATTTTATACCTAATAATTAGGTTCGCGAGAGAGAGAAAAAAAAGAGTCGGAATTAATAATCGTTCGAGCGTAAACGACCGTATAGCATATTATATACGTGCATACGCACGCGCGTATTTATAAATGTCGCAAGAGAAGTTGCAAAGGCGCGCACTTCTTTTTACAATCTTTGCGTAATTGCCTGAGCGCGTTGACAGTCATGTGGATCGAATCGCGAGTCGGAATGTTGGCTTATATTTTTTGTAATAATTCTTTTATAAATTTTTTAAATTTTAGCGTGAAGATAGGTTGATAATTTTCTATCGATATTCCTCAAGAACTTTTTTCCTTAAAAATGCTTTTTCTGTAATATTTTTTTTTTTATGCTACAAGTTTGCCGCGCGTGCATGTTATATTATAATTGGCGTGGATATACGATTGATTGTTCGCGCTGCATATTACGCAAGTTGACGTGATGGACAATCGTAATGAATCTTATGATAATTTTCTTCTGAGACTATTATGTACTGGAGTCTCAACAATGACAATTTTGTATTTTTAGCTTAAAATACTTAGTACGCATTTTTTTCGAAAACTTTTTGGAACCAAAACTTACACCGTAAAGGTCGAGATAGGGATAAATTCTTGCAGCATTGTTCTGAGAAAATTGGTGAAAAATAATAGGCCTCGCGCTAAACGTCAATAATTCAGTTTAGACGAGGAGTTTAAGGTCAAGCTTCAAAACAGAAAACAAATCTCTGTAGAAAGTAAAAGGTTCATTTGCTTTCCAAGATTAAAAAATATCGATTAGCCAAGAGTTACTTTATGTATACCTACATATACACAGCCCCGAGAATCTGCATACCTCCCTGCGGGTGTTACGGATTAGTTCTCAAAATGACTCTAAGAATATTCATAACTTCCGCGGTTTCCTTCGCATTTTCCTACATCTCTCTCTCTCTCTACGAAAACGTATCCCAAAGTTCGAGCGCAGAGATCCGTAATTCAAAGTATATAAGATAGCTTCTAGTTTGCACTGCAATAGGAGTTATATACTTTCGCCCGGAACAACCATAACACCCGTTAATTTCCCGCATATAGAAAAGTCTACAATAATCGCACGAAAATAGCGTTCAGACGAGGAAAAAATACAACTTCCACGAATAATCCATCATGCCCTCACAATCGTATCGAGCTTTTCGGTATAAAAATACAGATTGCGTCAGTATAATCGATAATCCAAAAAAAAAAAGCTAAAATTTATCTCTATACGCAAACTACACATATTACGAGAACTCGCGATATCATTACGCAAAGAAAAGGACTAAATTAAGACCATAACCCGCATAAGTAATTACACTATCCAAACTCATAAGTCAAACATGCCGCGCGATAACCATCATTCATATCGACCACTCGTTTCCTCGTCTCGGGCTAATAATAAACCCGCGCTTTTTCAAATACGGCCCCCCTTCGAAAATTTCGATCCGGTAAATTGCCCACCAATAATCACCACTAAAGTCAACCCATCCATCACATTTCGCCAGCGTCACGTGCGCCTCTTTTCGTACTAATTTTCTTATCTTACGCGCGCGCGCCGTCGTTAATTGACTTTTCAGGATAATTGCGAGACTATATTTACACGGTTGTGTATACTGTAAGTATGCACACATGCACGCGTCGTCGTCGTCGTCGTCGTCCCGAAATAATACAGACTCTCACGTGTGTACTTGGATCGATCGAAAATTATTGGCGCGAGCGCGTGAACACTGAGTGCAAACAAAACTCCCGCGTGTACACCTATCTCATCAGTTTTAGCCGTGTGTACGGGTTTCGAAGTCAATCATATATTCGCGGGAGATGTGTAATAATAGAGCCGAATTGTTTGCCCAAGTGTGATACACGATGACGCGAAAGTTTTTGAGTTTCTTTAGATAATTTTTTTTTTTTCGGATTATTTCAATTGCACGCCGTCGCGGTAATTTAGTTTAATTTTAGAGAGCTACAGAGGGGGGCAATTTAATACGCTCAATTAGAGCGATTCGCGCTTTAACGAAGCGCATTGACGTACATCGCATAAATCTGGAGTCGCGAATGAAGGATTGTCGCGGGGAATATTATAGCGCGTTTGAATTATACTTTTTTATAATATATGTTTTCAAAATACATGAATGTATACTTGATTTTGGTCGTTTTAAGTAATATTATTATGCATGCTTATAACATCACACGTGTATGTCAACATTAATGACCACTCGTATACCTATAATAGATACATTTTAATTTACGCATCGCAGGCATATTAAAACTCGCTATATTCATTATAACTACGTTATCTGTTTCATGCCCATCTGTGATATTCTGTCGCGGCCAATTGAAATCTTCATATAAAATACTCGCCCAACTCATCAAATTCTATACATTCATATAGACAATTGCCGCGCACGCGCGCAGCTCCCAACTTAATTTTCGTCGCGCGGAATCGAATTTTCTGCCTGATCGCGCGGCCTATCGTCAATTCGAATTGAACTTATATATAACACACACAAACGCTTTATTGACGCGCCAATTGTCCCCGAACCACGTGTGACTTATAATAATAATAATAATAATAGTGACACTATACTATATACACCCATAAAACGTACATAATATATGCGCACTCGTTCGCGCCAATTACACCTTTCCTCTCTCCCTCATCTCTCACTCAGCAACAATCATTACCATCCATCATCATCGCTCCCTAAACGCACGCACGCATGCGCGAGCCTCGGTACGCAGTGGTATAGTAGCCGAAACTCCAAAGTACCTTATATATATATACATATATAAAGATAGAACCATGGGACACTCTACATACAGACGCACAAACGCATGACATCCGACGAAAGGTCGTTTCCCAATTGGCTCTAATGCCGTGCGCGCATTGTACACCGCGGGAAGAAGAGATGGAGAGATAGAGAGAGGACTTATATATCGTTTATATACTCTCCGTGGAGAATTGTAATGCATTAGGCACCGCAGGATATGTAATCGGCCATTATACGGGCAATCACGAGCAATGTATATAACAACCGTCTCTGTGTGTGTGTAGTGTCGCGCTGATAAATAAATCGGAGCCTGGAAAAAAACCTGTGACTGTTTCTTTTTTTCCATAATATATATATACGTGGGCACGAAAATGGGCGAAAATTTAAAAAGAAAGAGGAATAAAAAGCCTTTTCTTTAACTTTTAGGCATTTATTTTGTAGAAACGTCTTAGGCAAATTTGAAAAAAATTAAATTTAATTAGAGAAAACGAGCTGTTATTTGCTTTTCTTAAAAATTAAAAAAAAAAAGGTTGATTCCTTCTGACGGTTTAGAGTTGAAGAGTCATAAAACACGCTCAAAGCTCGGACAGCCGATTTGCATACGATTTGTGTATTAGTGCCTTTCCGACACGCAATTTTAACTCAAACAGTCAGAGATTTTGGAGGAATCAACATTGTTTTAATTGAAAGTTGAAAAAAACTTAAATACAGCATTTTTTTTTATTTTCTACCATTGAAAAAAGGGTGTCACCGTTTATAATTGTACCCGATTTTTCTCCTATATTATATGGTACAAGAAGTAGCAAACCCCAGATTCGGAAACTATATGCGCCTTGTAAATAATTTTTGTGGCCGCGTCAATGAAGTTTTCGTGAAGATTTCGCCACAATATGTATACAATAGGTACATAGATGCACAAAACGCTCAACGCCGATGATAATTTCTCCGCGCTATTAATAGGCCCAGGACAATTTCTATTAATATATTGGATGCACGTATATAACGTCTGAGGTTATGCATTTTATACGTATACACTGCACTACCGTTTCTATGAGTATATAGTTCTTAGTGTTTACGTGTACATATACACAACATCTGCGCGCGTGCAAAATCGAGCAAACCCGCCGTCAATTTACGTATTTTATATATATACTATATACTACTATATATATCGAGCAGATTGGAATAATTGACGCTTGATCGTCTGTATTACTTAACACGCGTCCGCACCACGTATATTACCTATATCCTCGCCATCCGCAGCACTACGAAACGTTCGCATCGTCCCCAAAATAAAATAAATTTTATTTATTTCGACTATGCCGCATATATACACGTTTAATTATTATCGCCTTCGCCTTCGCATACCTATTATACCATCACTTCTTGCTCTATTCTCAGAGCGACTTTATCTCTCGCATCACCGTACGTGCCAATGACACCTATTTATACGTATATTATACACCTCCGCGTGTAATAACTTGTACTCAAAAACACGGCTCTCCGCGATGCGATATTTGTAAGTATAACATACATAAACCGCGCGCACGGAAGCAGCAGCGGAATGTCGTATATAAGCAATATATATACACTTGTTTCCTTTGACATCAGAGGTTGCAGTAGTACTTTCGCAATGCTTTTTATGCGCGTTGATAAGACGCCGACGTCGTCGCGGCGCGCGGGAAGAGAGAAAAGTGCGCGTGCTGCACGTGTTATCGATCGGTCGCGCGCGCCTACTTTTCATTGAAGAGCTGGGAATTGGGATGGCGGCGCGGGTTCTATATACATTTTTCTTTAGTTTAGTGTTTGGCTAGAGATGTCGGAGTTTATGTATGTTATAATATGCCAAATGTTGGAGTTTAATTTTAACGCGCGATGGGACAGAGAAAAAAGAATTCCGTATAACCATCAATTAGATAAATTAAGGAAGAAGCTGGTTTTCTATATAGTTTACTATATTGTACAAATAAATTCTATAACATTATAGTACACCGAAAAAAAAATTTATTAGTATTAAAGAAATATTTATTTGAATAGTAGCAAAGAAATATTTTTTTGAAACAAA
>UXGD01003028.1:0-22367 GCA_900474315.1 Torymus auratus | reverse complement strand
TTAAGAATAATGACTGTGATATCTTAAGAGAAATAGACTGGAAAGCGCAAATTGGCTGTGATAGATTTGTATTTTTACGAAAGGATTATTATATTTATATTGACTGCTTTTTTTTGTATTCTATTATACACCGTTTGTAAATTGACCATATTTGCAATAAAATGACTATTACTATTACTATTAAGTGAATCATCCCGAAATTAAACTCTCTCTGATATCAAACTACACGAAACATTCGCCCCCGCCTGCCAACCAACCACCAAAAGTCATCATCCGCGCGCGGCTTAGATTAGTTTTTAATTCAGGCGCGAGCAGCCCCCCGTCGCAGTGTATAGTCGTATTTCCGTCGAACGGGATGAAATAAATAACGTCGGTGATGGGGCACAAGATAAATGGACTTTTGCGTACACACACATATACACACGAAACTAATCCCCGGGGAGTGAGTATATACACACGTTTTTCCTTTTCTGTATAGCCGAATATTAAGGTAATGAAGGTTTTCTGGTATCTCTCTGCGAGCACATGGATATATATGATCGCGCGTGGTATCTCCGCGATATTCATGAGGCATTACGATGTGACACATTGTAGTATAACCGAGGGTGGGAGTAAGTATAATTATGGTCGAATCTAAGATACACCTCGTGCAGCTAGAAAATTCACTGTATTAAATATCCACCGAAAATCCTCTCTTATATATTTAAACGCGTGCGTTACCCGCGCCAATTAACAACGGGCCGCGGATTAGCTCGCGTGCATACCTCCGCGCGCACGCGTCCGATTTTCGTCGACTCCTAGGTGTATATATACACACACGATGCAGCGTCGCGCTGGCCTATTTATATCGCGATCGATCGCCATCTCACACGAAAGAGCTGGACACTACTGCACACGTGAGAGTATGACGCGGTCGCGAGGAGTATAGGTGCGGGTACAAGGTCGGGGGTTTTTGGGGAAGGATTGTTTTGTCATTTCAAGGCGTTCATTTAAAATTATTAAAACACAGGCTGAATCTATACCTGCGCGTTAAATCGACCATATAATATATCACACACACACACACACGGTAGCCAAAAACAATCAATCCGACCATCATCATCACACCGCATTACACATCGCAAAACACCTCGGATTTCAAAAACAACTGTATCCCTCAAACAAGAATCACCACAATCCTCACTCGGCACAGTGTCAAAACGGCTACTAGCTCGGAGGGCCGCATATATATATATTTTTTCTCTATCCACGAGAGAGAGAGCGGATCGAGTGTCCGGTCTACTGCTGCAGAGAGCCAACCGACATATCGAGTTCCCTATACTATAGGTAGCACATCTTGCATCTTGCATCGTACACACACATACACGAGAGAGTTCTGACGCAGACGTATAATCATCGGCGAGCTAGCCACTGGGCGGGGTAATCATACACGCTGACTCGCCCGCGCTCTCTCTCGAAATTCGGCGCGCGCGCGTATATATGCAAATGCGTATATATAGGGTATATGCGCGCGCGCGAAATGAGTGTTTTCATTCTCTGTGGCGGGGTGGGGTATTAATCGCGCGGTGCATACACAGATGAGCTCTCGTTTCGATCTGTAATGATGGTTTTGGGGAGGGAGCTACTGCTGTATAAGCGGTCGGTGGATTTCAGTCGCAAGCGCTGATTTGAGGGGTATAATGGATAGGAGGGAGATATATTCGGTAGTGTATGTGTGTGATGAACTCGTTCGAGGTCGGTTAACTCTTGAGAGGTGGGATGGCTGGGAGAATCGATGGGAATTTCATTGGTTTTCATGCAGGTTCGCGAGCATCGTTGCAAGAGATGCATTATTCTTGGATTATTGTTTTCTGCGGTGTATAGAATTGATCAAAATATAATATGCAAATTAACAAGCAGCAACGGTCCTCCTGATTGACCCATCATCTCTATACATACTGGCAACAATCATACACCAGCGACTCTACATACTATACCAGTAGCCTGCATTATTAACCCCCATATATAATCTGTATAATATATATAGCGCACATTTCCATAATTAATCGGCAAAAAAAAGAGACGGCTATGCGTACTTTTAATTAACCGCGAGCGAGAGCGCTGATTAGTTATATTATTTTCACGAAAAGTACCGTTAGAGGCTGCACACTGTGCTGTGCGTTTTTTTTTCGCGTGCGCGTAAAGGCAGTCATTTGAAACGAGGCGTGGGTTGTTGTTCTTTTTGTTTTGAGCGAGGCTTTGTGGTAGGGGCGAGTGTACGCGACGTTGAGGAAATCATTGCGAAATGTAGGTGGTGCGTTGTGTTGTACGTTTTTATATATTGGGAAACGTTCATAATCAACGAAATATGTAATAAATAAGTTTATAATTTTGGTTAGAATTCATCGGAGTGGTTTGACTGCAAGAATGAGCAGTGAAGAGATATATATACAGTTATTATCATTTTTGAAATGTATATTAAGTTGTCAAATATATATGAACGTACGAAAATTCAAGCACACTTACTTATTTTTAAAATACAATTGTATACAATATGTATTACTAAACTAGGTACTGTATAAATCCATCCCAATAACCCAACGTCCCTAAAATACAAATTAATGTATACGCGCATTGAAATTATCATTTTCCTCACTATACAAATTACCAGAATCCCCTAACCCATACCAACATATTTTTTTCCTCTCCACTCCACTACACTCCCAGTGACACATCCCAGTTACGCAAATAACGTACACTTTGTCGGGTTTACGACGCGCATATATACGCGGCTCTCTCGAGATAAGGGAACCTTTTGTGACCACGGGCGCTTCATTTTCGTTAATGGAGAAAGAGAGAGAGAGTAGTCCAGTAGTTTTATAATATACCTACGCGGGCAATTAATTACCGAGGGAGGGCAAGAGAGAAAGAGGCGAAATGATGTCACGTCCGCGTGAGGGCGGAAGACGAATATACATATATAGGTGCGGAGGTTAATTAATTCACGGGGGGGAAATCTCTTGCGTGGACGATGGCTGCCTAATGATGGGACAAAGATACGATGTGTATTGTTTATAATCGCACTTCTTATTATATTTAATTTACTATATAATATACTCATGAAAAGCCAAAACAACATAATAGTCGCGCGACCGCAGGGATTTTCCTCACGACGTGGAAAAATGGCCGAAGTAAGAAGAAGAAGAAGACGCGGGTTAATATATATCTCGGGGTGCGCGCGATAATTGGATGCGAGCGCGAGGGCGTGGCCCGCGTGTATATACAGTCCGAGACAGAGTTACGACGAGACCATTGGGGCTTTTAATTGTGCATGCGCGGATTGTATATTAAAAACCGAAGGGGGGGAGGAGGCTTTCAATTAGGGTGGGGGCGGTGTTGGATTTTTCTTAATTAGTTGGGGAGGTCGGAGTTGTTCTTCGTGTATGATGTACAATAGGTGTCCGGCTTTGGCGCCTTTATATCGGTGTAGAAGAATAATGGATGTCGCTTAGTGCGCGATATGGGTTGAGATTAAATTGACGTGAATTTGTCGATGATGATGATATGGTGGTCATAGACGAATAATGATGTTGTTGAGATGGGTATAGCCACGTGTACCTCCATGAAGTTGATGTACGAAATTTTGGGTATCCTTATCTCATTCAATCAAAGTGTGTAGTGATTAAGTGTATATATGGTTGATTATATTCGATGTATCAACTTCTCCTCTCTTTTATCGTTCCGTACCGTCTATACCACATTGTTTTCTTTTAATTTACGTTTGGTCTAGTGTCAAAATCGGACGTTTCAGGTACCTTTACAACTCTCTACAAGAAAAACATAACCCTAATGATTAATCATTCAAAATACGAACAACACGCATATCGAGCACAGATCCTCTTACACCAGGAGTTCGCGATTAACCCACTACTATACTACAATTCACCTCTTCATCTCGTTACCCATCCAAATAAGTATATATAACCAATCGCTTCTTCACTGACCACTCGACCGAAACATCACCTATAGCCCACGAGGTACCTTAAAAGCAGGCCCAATGGACCCATGCTATCTCTCCCTCCCCTAATAACAGTAATCCTTCCCCGCATTCTCTTCTCTTTCTTTCTCTGCTGCAATTTCGCCGCGCGGCTGCTGGGTCCGCGAAATTATAGAACCTCGCTGCTGCCCGCCGGGCGACTGACATACACTTTTACCTCTCTCGATTTTTGGTAAGTAAGTAAGTAACGAGAATTTTCCAAAGACTAAAGTGTACAAGAATAAGCACGTGACACTTTATGATTATTCAATGAGCTTGGCCGTCGCGTGGCTGCTACAGCGACGGGACTGATATATAAGCTTGTAAGAGAGAAGTGTGCGAGGGGAGGCTATAGGCCGGTGAGCACTGTTATGACAAGTTTCAAATGCTCTAAGAAGGTATAATCTGCTTATGTCCGAAGGGGGACCGCGGCGTCGACGCCTAGTCGCGGCACGCGCGCACGTGCAAAGCATGCTGCAGGGTACTTATATATATATCTGTTTGCGAAGCGATTTTTTTTCTTCTATATCTCTTTGAGAGCAGTGAATGGGAGAGAATGTATATAAGGGGGACGCGGTCGGGGTGTTATAATCGCGTTTGATGTGTGTGAGTGTGCGATGCGCGAAAGTCGCTGGTTGGAGCGTAAAGATATGGATCTAGCCGGACGAATGATTTTGTTGTTGTGTAGTTAAAGAATATCGAAATAACGCACTTTTCGTACACTTGTTAAGGTGCTTGGTTTATATTACAGTCTTCGTTTTACGTCTCGATTGTAAACCGAGTATAGAAAGAGTGATAATCACTGCAGGAACACGTCTCACATCAATTCAACGAGCCAAAATATACAAATACTCATAACCCGCAAGGAACCTACGTCTCTCTCTCTCTACGCTCCAACCAACGCCACATCTCACACGCTTATAATAAAACCACTATATATTCCACTCGTACACATCACACACACCCGAAAAAAATATCGCACTTCTTAACCACAACAACCACACACCTCTTGCCGTTCCTCCGTCGTCTCTTGGTAGCGTACACAGTCCCCAGCTGGCTCATAGCGACGGGGTTGTTAACTGGACTAGCGGCAACCGCCGCGCCCGTCGGCGCCGACGTCGGCGTCATTGTCGTCTGTTGTTGTCCCTCCCCGTTATTACCAGCACCCTGCGCCACTAACCCCTGCTGCTGCTGTGGATGTTGATAAACACTCGTAGCAAGGGGTGGCACGCATGTCGGCGAGGTCAACGTCAAATCCGGCTGAACAAAGTGATGATGATGATGGTGGTGGTGGTGTCCCGCGACGGGGAGCCCAAGCCCCCCGGCGGCCCTCTCCAGCGTAGCGTACACGGCTACGGCTGTGCTGCTAGCTGCTCCTCCTGCCCCGGCGGCATCATCATCCTCGCCGGCGACGATACCACCCACTACTCCCCCGGCTACCGCTCATCTCTTTCTTTCACTGTATTTATTATTATTATAAGATATATACTCTCTCGTCACTATACTCTTCTTCTTCTTCTGAGAATATAAACAACGATGATATTGTCACTTTATACTACAACCAAACAATAACCTTCAACAAACTATATATTATTATACTTGTACTAAAAACACACGCGCGAGTGTATATGTATACACAGCAATGCAAATAAAAACGACAAAGAAAGAACGGCAGGCAGAGACGCGGTGCGCATCGGCTGCTCGCTCGGCGCGCACTGGAGGCGCACGTAGCGCAGCGCGCGCCGCCTACCCCCACCCTGTAACCGCGAGATACGGCGCTGGCGGTAGCGGCGATCGATTAGCGCCGTGAGAACGGGCCACGCCCATAGGATTGCGAGAGCAGCCAATAGTAGGATACCGTTGAGCAATATGGCGCGCGACGGACGGCCTATGGGTGATGAGGTGGGAGAGAGAAAGAGCTGACGATGCTGAGTGTGGATGTGTGTGTGTGCTATAGTGATATGGATTTTTCGGGGGAGCTGGAAGTGAGAGAGACTGTGATTGTTTTTTGAAGGGTGTGGGTGGTTTGGTAGTGTAACTATATGATAGTTGTACACATTTGCATAACAATAACAACGCACGGCTATAGATTACCAAGAACATCGTTCGGGTACTTACGCATCTCGTAACTTCATCCCTAACCTACCTCACTCTCTCAATAACCGCGCAATCGATGGGCCGATAACAACCGTGCGTAACCCCCGCTTAATAAAAAGCCGAGCAAACAGGCAATTATCACTCGCACTCTTTCTCTCGTCACGAGATTTCTCATCGTCCCGCTATAACGTGCGCGCACTGCACGAATAGCAGGTGCACAGCACAGAACACACGCGAGAGGAAGTCGTCGGAACGTGCGGAGGACACGCGACTATACGCGCATCTCGATATAGTAGTACTACGATGATGCTTATCACTCGGGAAGATGTTATAATCGATTGGCCCGAGGATTGTTTTCGCGCGGGGGTGGCAGAAGAGAGGATATTATGATATCGGGAGAGTCGCGTGTGTTACGGATAGTTGAAAGGCGATAAGAGGCGGTTTATAGGTGGAGGAATATCGACAATGATATCTTGTTATTGGAGAGGTATGCCATCGCGCACATCTATATATTTATACGTACTTATATAAGGTTACCTATCCCAACAAATCTATTTCTTCATATTCTATAATACACGTATACCTTTAAATTTTGTCTATCTAACCTAACCGAGATCGCTCCAAACATACGCAACCCCCATAATCACACTCGTAAATCACCTGCACCGCGTATCCGGGCATTACACTTTATGTGTTTATATACTTACAGAGTCGAGAGTAGACATCTGCGTCTATATATCCACCCTCGCGTCGTGTCGCGGGCCATTGAGCTCTCGCGCGCTGCTTCTAATGGGCTTCGGAGAGAGCTCACGTGCCGCACGCATCGCGACAAATCTTCCGGGCGCCCTTCCGCTCTCTCTCTCGCTGTCACTGACCTTGGGAGAGGTTGAGGATCGTGTGCTGAGAGCTGTGGGTTTCTGGGTTGCTGGGTTGGACTGGGAGGAATAGGAGGGAAAGAAGTGGTTGAATTTTGGGGATTGATTGGGGAGGTGATGGGTGGGAGGGAATGAGGTTTTTGTAAGACGGTGGGGTTGTAGATTGATATGAGATGTAATGAAGATTTCTGTATTAAATTTGAATTTGCTTTATGTTCGGTTGTTGTCCGGATGGGGCTGGGAACTCGTATTTGATATCGAGGAGAATCGAATTTTCAATTACTCAATAAAGTTTTAAGGATAATTGTGTGTTTGAATTTAATTTTATAAACGTCTGTTTTGGTTTTGTGTATTAAATGCTTGGAAGTAGGTTTATATCCAGATTATAAACCTTATTCATTCATAGATATCTATCCTGAATTGGACTAAACTGCGCGGATAAAAATTTTGGCGCAAACTTATATACTTTACTTTCGATATAGTAACCCGCGTAAAAATCTTTTATGCATAATCATATATAACTTATGTCTCTGTATAGCTATGAATATTTATGAACAGTTATATATTATTTATATTTAAAATTGCTAATATTTGGTAATTTTTATTTAATACATAGAAATAGCAATTTCGATTATAAATTGCACATAGTAATTTGCAAAAATGAATCAGCACACCATTCACCATCGAAAATAGTAATTTTAAATTTTCCCCGTTTGCTTTATTTCAAACTCGAACCCGTTCTGTCAAAACTGTTCTCACTTGTTTATTGCAATCTATCGTGGGGTTGTTAAAAACAGTTCGAAACAACCCCACGACAGATTGCAACAAAGCAATAAAACAATATCATAAATCATTTCCGAAACCTTTCAATATACGACCAGTCACTACCCATATAATCCTCGCAAATCTCCGCCATCCAACCTTACGATTAATGAATCAACACCCCCGCGGTATCCCAAGAAAGGGGTACACCAGAGCTCGAGTATAATAACCGTGCGACTGTCGCGATCCCGCCGCCATCTACCGGATCCCCGACGAATATCTTAGCCACCCCGAATCGGGGTATCTTTCCATCGGTACACCCACACACATATAAGATACACTGTGTTATAATATCGATCCTAACGAGATCGTTACGCGACAGCCGCATGTAACAACGTATACCGCTATACGTAAGAAAACAATCGACGGTGAACAATAACAACGTGTACCTCTCGATAGCTCAGCCAGATAATAATGCTTTCTTGTGTATATATTATGAGCACGGTTGAGAGAAGAGAATAGAAACGGCATTGATTGAGCTACCGCGCACCGCAATGCGCATACACACTCTGCGCGTATGTATGTATATGCATACCTTAATTAGATAAATCATTGTTTTGAAAGCGAGAGAGAGAGAGCGGGGTAATTGCGTGCTATGAATAATTACAACCGAGAGTGTATATATGCGAGCTACTTTTTCCCGCGCGATTGGCGCGGATTCCAACTCAAGTATGTGTATTATCGCGAGCGGACGGATTAACGCGATAATAGGGAGGTATATATAGTGTATAACCGAAGACGCGGAAAAACGAGGAAAATGGTTTTTGCGGTGTATGTTTTGTGTGCAGGTTGTGGTTTTGATATGGATGAATTAGTGCTAAGGGTACGTATGGATGTGTGTTTTTTTTAGTATTGCGCACTGGAATGAAAGACCGAGCGATTATTGTTTTCAGAGTCATATAAGTTTTTATTGCGGCCGGTTTGTATGTACGAGTATGCGGTATACGGCTGTTGTTCTGCAAGGTAATAAAAGCCATTGGATATACTTTTTTATATAGCAAAATATATTGTTTGTAATACGAATAAACAACCACCAACAACCGTTACATATTATATACACGACAGTATAAGACAAAATTTTTCATGAAAACATAAGTATATCCAGCGTATTACACAGCACACAAAGAAAGTAAAATCCTCGCGCATAGCGAGGTAAAAAAGAAATAGTCCCCGGGAACCAACTCTCTTTGCATACCTACCTCTCTCTCTCTCCTCTGGGACGATAAACATCGGTGCGCGCGTGGAACCGCACGTTATATGCATCGTAACGCACGCGCCTGCGTTGTCATTAACGCGGACCTCATTGTTTCATTGTCGACGTCGTCGTATTATATATACTTTTGTGCAGCGCACCGCGCAGTTATGCAAGCGAATCGCGCGCATTGTGATATATACATGCGGTGGCGGTCGACGTTTGTCATTTTCTGGCTCATTGTCTAGATACGGTAGCTCGCCTTCGCCCTGTAGAAATGCCAACGGGTCGTTGATCGAACACTACTTTGATCCTCAATTATATTTCGTTTGTCGTCCGAAGTAACAATACAGTTTCATAAATTCATTAGTTGATCTACAAACTTATATATATATCCATAGTTTATACTTTTCGGAAAGTTGGTTGAAACCTTAGAAACATATTTCTCATACCACACCGTAGCGGAGCTGCAAGGTATAGTGTAGCAATAAAAAGGGAACAGAGCAGTTTTATTATACAACGAGTCGTACCTTTACAGGCCCGTCGTATAGCTGCTCGCAGCCATATAACTCGCAGACTTTTAGCCAGCGGCTAACATACACACACACACAACTACATTCTATTATAATAATAATGATAACGACGATAATCCGCGAGACGAGAAGGAAAAGAAAAAAATAGCGACGCGACGACGATGGAATTGACCCTGGAACCGAGTGAATTGGCAATTCGAGTCGGGTTATTATGTGACGCATGATGTATATGTATCCTTGCAACGAGCGACTTGTGTCGATCGTACGACGGCGAATGACGTTGATATGGTTGGATATATGTACGATGAGAGAGGAGAGGAAAAAACCGGTGCAGCGCGCCATTTTGACGTGCGATGCTCGAGAGATGCAGTATTATTATTATATGTACGTCGAAAAAGTGTATAAGACGTACACACTTTGTAGTATTTTTAGTTTATTCTATATAAGCATGAAGCGTGTTATGTAAAATGTAACGAAAAGTGAAAGATATTTATTTGAAATCAATATTTAACGAACTATTGTTTCAACTTATCGAAGGATTAATAGCTCGCTATTATATATTTTCTGTAGCACATACCTAAAGACGGTTCGTCAATTTTAATAATTTACCCATCGACCGTTCCGCTATATCAAACTGAACCCTCTATAACCACGGTGTATATATATTATATGCAAACCATTTCCTACGAAGCCCTACGAAAAAAAGAAATGTATACTACCCGCGCCGGGCAATTAATATAATTCGCATCGGGGGCACCTTAATAATCGCGCTCGCGATATATAAATGCGCGTCCCAAAAAATCTCGCTCTCGTCTAATTGCGATACACACATATATACATCGAGGGGCTCCTCGCGTCGGCGTATATATATAGAGAAGAAACCACCGCCGATAATAATTACCCACCGAGAAAAGCAGCAGCAGCAGCGCATCGCGGACACACACACACACACATGTATATTGTTATTATAATGAAGCCCGGATAAATAGAAGCCGCGCGCGCGCGTGATCGTCGGTAATTACGAAGCGAGAGAGAGAGAGAGGGGAAAACGCTTCGGAGAAATTATCGGAAATTATATGAGAAATTGCCGGTCTAGCGCCCGCGGATGATTGACAGCGGCTCTCGAGCCGGCGTTTCCCAATCCGTAGCGAGAGTAAGCGAGACGAGAGATAATCCGATGATTGGGACGTGTATTATATGCGCGGCGGCGACGGCGGCGGAGAAAAAAAGGAAAAGGGACGAACGACTGCGGCTTTTGAATGGGAAGAAGAAGAGAGTGACGGGTGTCTGTGTGTAACTGCTCGTTTTCCGTGTATGTGGTGGTTTTTTGGCTGCGCCTAGGTCAGTTTTGAGGGATTTTGGAATATAGCGAGCTAATTTCGGAGAGTCAATAGGTTCTTAAAACGAGGAGATCGTTGTAATTTTATATTGTTCGGCTTTTATGTTGTCCTGGGTTCGTTTTTAAATGATATCGAGCCCTTTATTTTCGTATATAATAGCATTG
Organism: Torymus auratus; assembly: GCA_900474315.1. Classification (NCBI taxonomy): domain Eukaryota; kingdom Metazoa; phylum Arthropoda; class Insecta; order Hymenoptera; family Torymidae; genus Torymus; species Torymus auratus. The sequence continues at coordinate 11,329 of UXGD01003028.1, read as the reverse complement.
GACGGGTTAAGTTGTACTTTTCCAACACCGATCGTATTTTAGATTAGATGTAAAATTCCTATTACGCTGAAGGTAGTAAACCAAAGTAACTAACCTTCAGAGTATTCATTTTACAACCAGCGTTGTAAAATTGCTAAAATTTGTAATTTTAGTGTTCTGAGAGGCGCAAATTTACACTATTTGAGGTGGAGAATTGGTGTGATTTTACAAATTTGTAGTATATATTTAGAAAAACATTTTTTACTGTGTATCTTCAAAACCTGGAGAACCACCTTAATCTTTACAGTCTAATAATTATTTAAATGTTATTTAAATGGTTGTTTTATGGAATTTTTCTCCAGAATCAAGAACGTTATATACCTCGTTGGGGACGAGAGTAAGGTTCCTTATAGCGAGAGATCAACCGTTAGAGTTGGTAAACCCATTAAATATACGATGTGAACTTTATTATTCAGAATGAAGAACGTTATATACCTCGTTGGGGACGAGAGTAGTATACCGTTTGGGGATGATATAAGCGGACGTCGGGAAATAGCCCGTGATGTACATACAATTCCGATGCTATAACAATACGTGTTTAATCGACGAGATTTTAATTTTATATTCGCATTAGTTAATGCACGGTATAGCGGCGCAAGATTAATCTTGATATTGTATTGCCTTGCCTCAATATTTAAGACAATAATCTATACAATATTTCTATACAGTTTCCGATACGATAACTAATTCACAATTATTTGCTGACGATGATCTATACTCGCGAGATGTGTGCCACGCTCCTGTATACCCTCGAGCCAACTAACTTAGGTACGTGAGGCTACAGGGACGGGGGTGCGCCGCCTAGCGGTAGCGCGTGAACTAGACTCTGGCCGACGGCACATATATTGCGGGAAAAATTAAATTTCAAATTTGGCATTTATTTATATACTTGTGCCGAAATTTTATTGTTTTTATATTAAATTTAAGGACATTTTTAACAGTGAATCAGTTAACTCTTCAATTAAAGCGCTCATATAATACATTGGAATCTGAAAAAATTTCTATGTCTAAAAACATCCTGTGTACTCGGCAATTCAACAAACCAAGGTAAAACCAATATAATAATACTCTCCAAGATCAGCCTAATAAAGCACCGTGACACGGCAGTATATTTCCGCGATCACGAACATCCATCCTCATCTCCTTCTCATTTCACATTGTTACTCCGCACATTTCATCACAATAACAATCTCAAATCGCTATCGTCCCCTACCTCCGTATCAATATACCCCGAGACCTCAATAAAATCACCGAACCACAACCCTTGACCCAATCCAATCTTCGTCCCCCACCGGAACATATTTCGGATCTCCGACCATTAGCTTCTTCCCCCCACGGGAAATGCCGCTATACGGCTAATCCCGATAAAAGTCCGTATAATGGACCGGAGCTATTTCATTCCATTTAACCCCAAGCTGCGCTGCGGCTTTTATTGTCGTGCGCGTCTCGACGTTTGGTTTTCCATTTTTCACGGCCGACGCGGCGGGGGTGACATGCGCCACCTGTTCGGAGATGCGAGAGAGGCTTAAGTGGTTGGTACAGGGGGGTTCGAGGTCATTAATCACGGGGTGATTGGTATGTGTATTGAGATGTTGTGGGGGCTGTGCGGTTGGTATTGTTGTTGTTGCTGGTTCTCGTAGTAGATGTGTTATGGAGAAATGTTACTTGCAGATATAATACTGGATTTTTTACGGATTCTTGGTAACTATATATAATATGATAGCTTGGGTATTGTGCAAAATACTATTGGAAAGATGATAATAGCTAAAATATTAGAAAGTTGTAAACTATTTTTATATAATTGACTAAAACTGTTAGAATAATTTGAAATTGTTTTTATTTATTTGTAGCTTTAACTTATACATACGTTTAAGAGTCCAAAAATCACAGAAAGTGAAAGCTTTATAAGAATGAAAAAAATAAAATTACAAAAATACTATTATTTTTCCGTTAATGCAGCACAGAGATGCTTCTAAACATTACGCACAAATTTAGCAGTTCACTTCCAAATTTATTTTTTTCGAACTATACATTTTTCACCACCCTATAATTATTATTTATACACACACCTCACCAGCGCAAAAATAATTATAATATTTCCCTACACCTCGCTGAAAAAAGGAAAACCTCTACCGACCAACCGCTCCCACAAATTCCACACCTCGCCGATCCTCCCCGCACATCCAACAATACCATCACAACCGTTATATTATACCAACCCTACACCTCTCTCGCAAAAACCACCATTTCGCGAGCCGCGGCCACCACATCCCCCCGCGGCTCGCCGCGGAGAGAAATCATCGTCCAATTACGCTCGCCTTTGTCGCTCATGCTTCTCGCGAATCTCGAAAGAGAGTGTTGCGGTCGCGCGCGAGACAAAGCCCCGCGCCGGATGTTTCCCATAGGCCTTTCTCCTCTTTCTTCTTCTTCTTCTTCGGCAGCTCTCCTAGGGGGAGAGAAAATAAACCGCGGGAGCCTCGCGTGCGCCGGAAATCGTGTGTATATAGCTGCTGTCCCTTTTTTCGGGCGCGCTATCATCGGTCGCGCGAAGATGATGGCTGCGGGGAGGCTGCGTGTATAGGCTGCCGATACTTAAGGGGTGGGAGAATGCTTTTGCACTCGTTGGCTTTTATATTGATTCTCGTACTGTAGGTGCGCGAATGGAGTAGTGTTTCAATTGTTGTGCTTATTTCGCGTTTGATTCGTAACTTTAGTCGAAGCATTGTATTCACATCTTTTTCTAAGATCTGGATGATTCGACCACATTACGCGGAAATTTTGTTTACGTTTCTGCAAGCATTTTTTAACAAGAAAAAACTGGAGACGTCACAATATAGTACATCTTGTACCGGGAAAAAATTGTGGACGTCTTGGAAGTGATTCTGCTAAGTGATATGCTGCGTCATGTGTATACATATACCTAAATCGGCCAATTTGATATCAAAAGTTTTTTCATTTGTTTTCTTTTTAAGCATGAAACATAACAAAAATTTAGAAACATGTATCTTCTATACTAAAAAATAATTTCTAAACACTTCAAAACAAAAATGAAATTAGCTTTGCTAAGAGTTGTAAATAAAAATAAATCGACTAACTGTATACCTGACCATGTGTACCTATATATTCTGCCACTTTTCAGATTAATAAGTACTTCCGTATATACAAGTGAAAAAGATTCCGAAAATTTTCAAAATAATTTATAAACCATATTTTTCATATATTGTAGCTACTTTATACACATGTTTAATTAAACATTCCCATAAAGCAATAATTTATTTCGAATTCCAAACCGGTTTATCATCCCACACATTAAACGATCGCCCATAAAATATACCATAACACACTTCATATACCCAAAATTTTGCAACAACTTTTCTCAATCCATAAAAACACAGTCATTTCAGGCCAACGTTCTACAATTATTTTCGCGACAAAAATCCGCTCTCAAACCCGGCAATTCCACTACCCTCACACACCAAACTCTCCCTCTCGGTTCCCTCCACACAAACCTACTACTTATACTTTAACGAAAAAGGAACACAACTCGCGAGCGATCTAGAAAGCGATGCCGAGCTTCCCTGAATCCCGCGCGACTCGCTCGTTCGCAAATTGCCCGGACTATTGCCCCGGTGTGTCCCGGGGCCTGCAAATTACCCACATCTGCACGCGAGCAAAGGACGCGCGTCGTGTGTATATATATAGGCAGACGGGAACGGAGCGCACGGATGATGAACAATGGCGAATATAAGTGCGGTTGAAAGTGAAGTTGATGCGACGAGAGAGGATTTTATATAGACGCGCGATGCTGTGGCGTTGCAAGTTTATAGGTATATTGACATCTTTTGTTTTAGTGGTGTGATATAAGTATATATCGCGCCTTAAAAATTCCTTTGCCTGTCTAATAGTAAGTATAGTTGCTTATAACCGTACGCGTAGTTACCCTCTATTATACTTGCGCCCGTAAAACTTCCCAATTTATGTCTTAATAATCTAAAGATCTACATATATACCCCACAAATACTAAAATACGTCCAAAATAGTATTAACAAATTTTCCACATTCTCATATAAGTAGCCCCAATCTATATATAAACCTTCTTATCACCGCGTCCAAATCATCACCTCCACTACAATTTCTGCATATGCGACACTTTTTTCTTCACATAGTCCAGCGCTCGCTCGCTCGTACGCCGTTCCAAGATGGCGGCGGCGGCAGTAGCGGCTAGTCAAATAGAAAGGTGTCGTCAAACGCGCGCTATGGCGGTGGGGACTGTGTGTATTACAAGCGACCGCCGCTGCAAGCTAGAGAGGGACTGCGGGGGTAATTGCTTTGGCAACGACGAGCGAGTGCTGCAGGCTCCTCCCTCTCTATAAGCGCTCTGTCCGCGTCGTATGCCGAAACTACTGTACTGCCGATTTTTGCGGGTAAGTGTGTGTGTGTGTGTGTGGAAGTTTTTGGAGTTTTTGTGTGGAGGTGGGATTAGAGTATCATGGATGGTGGCATGAGATTTGTAATGTTTGAAGGTTGTTTTTGTAGAGGGATAAATAAGTTTTGTGTGTATTATAGCCAGACGTCGTCGATGATATAAATGTGTAAGAAACTCATGTATTATTATCGTAGTATATTTTTGTTGGAAGTATATCTATATATTATGTAATAAACGGTACGTTTCTTTACTCTCAATGCAAGCGGTAAGATCTATCCTTATATGTACAACCATACCGCTAAACATACCATCATAATTAACTTAAATCAAATACACCGTCATCGACGATATCACCTTCACCACACCAACTTACCCCGCGTGTCAGAATTACGTCAACAATATATAACAAACCAAACTCACTCATACAGCGCCTCACGGAATCCAGGCCGCCGCGCGAGGAAATCAATTATATCGAAGGGCCGCGTTCGTGCGCGAATATTAATCCAGCCGCCGCCGCCGTGAAGGTATATTAGCGAGCGACGTTGACGCCGACATGGAAACCCCGTATTAGATTTCCGAGCGGCGTATGCGCACAGGAGCGAGGAGATCGATATAATGTGTATGATGTGCAACGGGTGTGTGATGTAGCTTAGGGTTGCGAATTTGTCGTGGAATTTTCGGGGTTTAAATGTATGTGGATCGTGCACCGAAATACATGCGTTATTTCTGTAAAAATATGTCTAAAGTAGAGCTAGCAAATGATCAATTCTTGAATCTATATATACCTTAAAACCTTCTTTATACCTCTTTTTATTATCACTCCACCCGCAGTCATCACATCATATAAATTATTTCACGTCATAATCGCGATTATAATGACGTAAAATGTGATCGCGACATGCTCTCACAATAAGCTTTCGCATGCACCTATCTTCCACCAACCCTATACTTACACTTGCGATATATATTTTACATCGAAGCATCCTCCATATCACCGATCTACCTCAAACAACACTTGACCCATCGCACTCATTAACCCGATACATCACATCTATATCCACACAGAGACAGAAAATTTTTCCACTCTCTCTCACTACTCGCTTCTGTTGCGCTCGCGCCATCTTTGCGATCCGCGCAAATAGTCGCGCCGTCGTCGTCCATCGCGGCCGCGTGTGTAATTGCGCGCGCCGCCCTCCGGCCTATTACGCGCGCGTTTATTAACGCGTGACACGATCGATGTATAGGATATATGATGCGCGGCTCGTGGGAGGAGAGGCTATGATATATGGGCGTGTTGGTCTTTTTTATTGTTAATGAGGGTGATTGGTTGCGTAATGTGTGTGTATAGGTATATATGATGCAGGTTTACGAGGACGAGGTCAATCGCGTATTTCGTATTAAAAGTGTAGCTGGATTGGTAATAATCTCTCTGGTTCGGAGAATTTTCGTTGATGTAAGGTGCCGCCGGGATATAATTGTAGATCATGTTGAAATGCAGGTCGTCGCGCGAAATTATTGCAATGGGAACGCGCGTGGCGGGCGGGGCAGCATGGAAAATTATAACTGCGGGTATTATACTTGGGAGTTGTACTTTCACTTTTTATGCATTCCGCGCTGACTATGTCTAAATGTATATAAAATATGCGTAATGGTGCAGATTTGAATTTCTCACTGTTTACATTTAGAATAGCGCATAAGAAACGAAAATTAGGCTGGTGGTAAATTTCAAAGTTGCTCTGGATACACACCCTTACACAATTATTCACACGCTCTTTTATACTCTCCCCTTCGTCCAAAAACAACAACAACAACTAAACACACTACTGCACCCCGTCTTTTTTCCGCTTCTTTATGGCAAGCCGCTCTCAACGTCGTCGTGCCGCTTTATCGCGAAAACGGCGAAATTTCAACGGCGCGGTGTCCCCTTTGAGCACATACATATATATACAACATAGAGAGAGATCCAACGAGGCGGAATTGCTCAAACGTCGGCGGCCCATTCATCACGTATAGACAGCCGCCGCCGCCGCGACTCGTTTACTTCCACGCTGGCGATTATGAGACGTAATTCCGTTGACTCTCTCTCTCTCTCTCGTCTGATGGATTTTAAGCGGCGCCAATTGGACCGTTTATACCCGCGCGCGAATTATACATTTTGCCTTTTGTCTAGGACGTATACGTCTGTGTGTGTTATTGTCCTGATGCGAGGAAGTTGGATATGATACGGGGAATTTGTTTTTAGTGGGATCGATCCGGTTTGGAAAGAGGATATGTAAGTTTTTCTTACAGCGGTTGCGGGTTTTTTACGTATGGATGTATCTGGGCGAAGGTGTTGTGCATATGTCTATAGTGTCTTAAAATTTAAGAATGAGTTATAACATAGTCGAGGTTCACCTTATTTGCCACTAAATAATAGAAAAATCCATAACGAAGTTCCAGAAATAATCATGTATACTATATACCAACCACATCACGCTTAACCGACAGTAGCTTTAATGTTGTAAAAAGAAAGTACCTCCACGTTGTAGACACTTTTAAAGTATCCGTTAACGACGGCCAATTTACATGCGCATTATAATCCTCTCCTCGCGGATTATTTTCACTCACGCTCCGAAAAACAAGCCTATAATACTTGCATAATATATATCACCTTCGTCTCAGCTTCAATTCAGTTCCCAATAGATCAGCCCTCGAGATCCCCTCGCAGCTCATTAATCCTTCACCCCATAAAGCGTAAGCCCGCGCGCGCACGTCGATCTCATTAACCCGTCGCGATAACTTAAACGGACCGCAGCGAATCGTAATTAGCCACGAATTGAAAAACGTTATGCCCGATAAATCAATCGTCATATTATCGCGGACCCGCGCAGCTGCGCCATTAACACCTCTAATTACACACGCGTATGATGTACACACCTTGAGAGAACGAGAGAGAGAGGGCTATACTTACAATATTATATAATAAATTCACGAAAATTCGGCGCTATGTGTGTATATAACCGATCGATAATAAAATCGAGAGAAAGGTGATAGGAATCTGACGTTACACACGCCGAATGCAAATGACTGACAGGCTCGAGAGAAAGAGCGCCCCGACAAATGATTATATTGCCGCGGCAGCGATGCGCCGAGATGATAGCGACCGCGCGCTTATATATATACACACTCGGCGAGAGCATCTGCGCGAATGCAGTTGCGTTTTTGCGACTCGCGTTACACGGCCCCGTCACTCGCTGTGTGTGTGTGTGGATGCGAGAGGGCCTTTTTGTTGGATTGTTTGTGGACTGGAGGGCCTGGCGCTTTGGGGAATGATAAATCGGCGGAGAGGAGGAAGTATTTAAGGGGCGCGTATGTCTTTTTGATGCGCGGGTTTAAGTGTTGTGTTTTGTTGGATGGATATATAATGTAATGTGTGATTGAGGTTTATTATAGAATAAAGATAAAGGTAGATGGGTTGATGTGTTGGTGAGGTAAAATATTGGTTGAAAATAGGATGGATTTGGTGGTTGGATATTATTAAAGTGATAAATTTGACGCGAGGAAAATATAAAAAATTTAAAAAAATGAATGTATTCAATATTTGAATCGAAAACGTAATCTTTTATAAAATATACATAGGACGTACGTTCAACTTTTAACTTAATAGTTGAATGCGTGAAAAATCGTCGTATCATTTATTTTGCCAACGTGAACTTCGAAACCACAATAAGCTTTTTCTTAAATTTTAAAATTTATTTCATAATTATATGTATGTATACGAATAAATCATTGCGTAAAAAATCTTATATACCGTTACACTGGTAGCTCCCAAACAGAATGAAATAATCTATCTTTCATTATTAAAGTTTTGTAAAAAAATTAAAACAAATAAATAAATAATTTTTAATTTTAAAATTTTTAAGTTTAAATGATTTTAAATTTATTCTTATAGCAAGATATAACATTACGAAATTGTATTCTTTTTTCATCTAAAGAATAAATAATTTGTTTTTAGACCTTATTTTTACTTTAGCTAACATTATTCACTTAGACCTAGAATTTATTGCTATGTTAATAAAATAAATAAGCAAAATATAATACTAATAATAAATAAAGGAAATAGTAATTTCTGTAGGATTGTAAATTCAACTAACTTTAATTTTTTCAAAACTTTCCAGTCAATATAGTCACTGAATAGTGTCTCTGCAGTTATTGTAGATATAGATCCAATAACTTTGCTTTTATTACGGAAGTTTCCATCGACGTATGAACAAAGTAGAAGACGAGAGACCGCTGACTTAGCAAAAGAACAACAAGCTCGCGATACTCTCGTTATATAAGATGCTGTCATCCCACGTTTCCCTAGTTTCTCTTTGCATACACATTTCTCATAATCGCATAAAAAATATCTATGTTTTATAAATAAAACGATATCCGGGATTCCCCACAAGTATATATGTGTTTGCTCGTGGCGATTGCATCTTATATAACGAGTGTATCGGGAGCTAGTTGTTCTTTTGCTAAGTCAGCGGTCTCTCGTCTTCTACTTTGTCCATAATAAAACTAAAGTTATTGGATCTATATCTACAATATCTGGAGGTGCGCTTATATAGACGTTCTAGTCGGCTGAGATATTCTTTTGAAGTGTTACCATAGTTACAGTTTAATTTTCAAACCGAACAAAAAAGAACGGAAAAAGTTCATTCTTTGCTTGAAGCTCAATACGTTCGGATGTATATTTTTGTTAATCTGTAACGAAAGTCTGCGGATATTTTGTTAATAATAAATAAAACGTATTTTCAACGATTATTTGCGTTTCTCTATTTCTCTCTCGAACAATATTATTCTATTCTATATTTTGAATATGTTTCAAATCTGATAGAAATATACTGCAGTTCAGATGTATGTTTCCACAATAAATTTTTCACACTTTTATAAAATGGATGCCATACTTTTCCACTAAGGATGTTTCTTGTTTCTTATACATCTTTATCAAAATGAATTTTAATACCTAAAGACACAAATTTCAATCCACTGATTTACGCAATAAAATTTCATACCTACTTTTGTTTCATATTAATGAATGATGGACAAACCATACAGCTATATATTTACCCTCGAAATCTTATACAATCCATAATTTGCTCTACTTCAATCACTTAGTGTAAGACAACCTATCACACTACACCTCCTCTACATCACTCGATATAACCCCACTAAACCTCCTATATACGCCACCCGCACGCGCTCGGGGACAATACTCACCTCTATAAAACCACCGGAGATCCGCCGCTGGCGTATACCACGCGCGCGCCAACGTCTCACTTTAACGAACGTGGCGCTTGATTATCCCGCGTCTTATAGATTTACGAGCGGAGATAAGGCGCTGAATTACGGGCCGCTCCGCGCGCTCGCGATTTTTTTTCCGCGCCCCGCACGGTTTTGTGTAAGGCAGGAAGAGGCGGCTGACCTCTTGAATTGAGTTGTGAGTGAGAGATGCATATAGGTGTAGTGTCGTTAAGGAGCGTTTTGAAGGGTGGAATAACAAGGTAGTTAGAGGATTTTGGATGGTGAAATCAAATAAAAATTATATTCGTTTGTACTTTGCTCTCTATACATATATTTATATGTAGGCTTATACAAACAAAACGTACACTTTTCCAGTCCAATATATATGTATATATAATAGTGTATTGCAATAGATCTTCAATATTATTCGCTGTTTTAAAAGAACAGTAAATTAATATACTTTGATATTCTTCCGTTACAAACATTCCCATACACAGAATCACACATCACTACAATAACTCTGTACATACACGCGATCACCCATCTAATTCCATTACCATCCCGATACACCAGATTGCCCAAACCCTTATACACCTCCTCTTACATAACACTCCGCAACCGCACACAATGCGGGTGGTCGTCACTTCCGCGCCATATCCATCCATCCTCCTCCCCCCATCCCTGCATATATATAATACACACACATCTCCTAATTGTTACGACTCTCCAACTGCCTCGGCGCTCGCTCGGTCGTTAGTCTCACCGATAATTGTTATTACCCCTCTCTCCCTCTGCAAAAAAAACGCAGCAGCGGATGCACCGCTGGAATGCGAGCGGCGCGTGCCGCGCGACAGTATCACCGCGGCGCATCGATTATTCCCTCTCTCGCGAGCGCTAATTAACGGCAATTTACAGGAATAACGAGGCGGCAGGTGCCCGTAATTGCGCGAGTCGCCCTTTTGCATCTCGCCCGGCGATATAGAAGGGGAGAGAGAGAGAGTTTTTGCGAGCTTAGTGAGTGTAAGTATAAGTAGGATGCGACGCGGTTCGCTGCCAGGAGGGATTGTATAGAGGTTGCGATACGGTTCGGAGCTGCGGCTGTAACGCTATAATAGTGGTTTGCGGAGGATGGACTTTGTTTTGTAGATGTGTACGTGTATGTATAATATATAAAATGAGGAGGTGTGTGTGTTTTTTTTTTCGTTCAAGGTGTACAGTAGTTTACGATGTGTATATTTATAAACACGTATACACACGGTAATTGCACGCAATGGGAATAAATATATCGGTGGATTTTATATGAGAGGGGGGGAAATTAATTTTGCCCTCTTTGCGGTTCCGTATATATTTATACGATAGTATACGTCGGTGTGTTAGAGAGAGAGAAAAAGAGGATCAAAGGTTTTTATCTGGACTCGTTTACTGAAAAAAAAAATTAACGGTGCAAAGAAGATATATATATGTATATATAAAAAAATTATAAAATGACATATTTGTGTTTGAGTTTGTGCGGGGCGGCAAAAAAAGAAGGTCCCACCGAGATTTGAACTCGGATCGCTGGATTCAGAGTCCAGAGTGCTAACCATTACACCATGG
>UXGD01003027.1:0-22371 GCA_900474315.1 Torymus auratus | reverse complement strand
GCACTCCACGTGACATATTCTTTCATTTTATGCACAAATATTGTGTTAAAAAAAGTCGAATTTCAACGTCAAAATCCACGTCCTTAAAAGGTTAATCAGTACATTAAAAATATCAGTACATTACTTATTCTCAACCGAACAAAGACCGGCCAATGATAGACGTGCCTATATGATGTCTCTCGCGAATCACTGGAGACAAATAAATGCTAAGACAATACAAAGGAATAAACATTATTGATCGGTAAATCGAAATTATAATTTCCGGGTCACCATTTGCACTTTCGAATAAATTTTTGTTTTAATGACATTTTGATGACTGATTTTTCGAAGAACAATAACTCTGTTATAATGAAGTGCCCAATTTGATTCTTTTATTAAGTAAAAATCTATTTAATCAGTTACATCAATAAGCCCTCAATATCCTAATCAAACTCCGTTACCAAAACTTCTCTGCACATTTACACGAGTGGAAAAATCCGTAGCAAGCAGCCACATCAACTACGAGCCACCTAAGCCATCGTACCCACCGTTTCTTTCTTTCCCCTTCACACTCCCACCACTTCCTCTTCTTCTTTCTCCTCCTCTCGAGTCGAGATCCGGTCGCGAGATAACACACTCGCGCGCGTGTGAGCGAGCAACATTTTTTTCGCCAGACTTTCTCGCGCGCGCGCGCCTTAAAAAAGAGAGCAGAAGGGGGTGCGCGGGATAAGACTCGCGAGACTAATGCCGAGGTGTCAAGAGGCTCGCGCGCACACGTTTTTTCTTCCTCAGGAAAGAGAGAGAGCGTATAAGATCAGAGATTCGCGTGAAGCCGGGCAGTTTGATTAGATCGCCGCCATGCCGCTTTCTTTCTTTGCCTCTCCAAGGGTAAGTGAGTGCGTTTCGAAGGGACCGGGAAACGTGTTTATTATGCGAGTGATAGTGTGCGGGGGGTATAAGAGAGGGGGAGAGTGACGTTGTCAGGCTATAATTTGAATTCGGACCGTGGACACGTTAATTCCAAGGCTAATTTTCAAGGTATGAATTACACAATTGAAATTCGCCTCGTCCTTTCTTATCTGCTACTTCTGAATATTCATATAAGTTGCGACTACTCTGTTTGAACTTTCGCGCTGAATTTATTTATTATTTGCTTGATCAATCAAGACCGTATTGATCAAAAATACCAACGCGAAGAAAACGTCATGAGTCTCTGCGTAGCGATACACGAGCGCGCGCAAACAAAGTAAAATCAGCGCGACAAATAATCCCGTAACAAGCGCGGTAAACAGCATGAAGCTCGCGAAATTCAATGAAATCGCGCGATAATGAATGCCTCGAACTCGCGCGCGCCCCTCTAATTATCCATCTCATTCGCCAGCTTCTACAGCCATACACGTATAAACACGAGTGGAAACAAAACCAAAAGAACTCGCGCTCTTGTACCACCCTTTCAGTCTTTCTGCGCCTCATCTCCGCGTGATAAATTATTGCCTTTCCCCGACTGAAAAGAGTAAGCGTGTATACCTATATATACGTATATACACGTGTATATATAAGGCGGGGAGCGGCTGGTCGGTCTTTTCAATGATAATAATCGAACTAATTAATTATTATTCCGGTGAAAAGTTGGTTGGCCGTCGTCGTTGCTGCTGCGGCTGATAGGTATTTGCAGCCTCTCTTCCCGAATCCAAGAGGCGGCGGCTGCTTTTTGAAGAATCTTATTAGCATGCTATTACGACGGTCCGATAACCGTGTGCGCGAAAGAGGTTCCCTCCCCCTCTTACTCTCTCTCTTTGAAAAGCGTCGGCAGCGGCGTCGGCCTTTTTTCAATTCTCTCCCTCTGGTCTATTTTTCTTTCTCTCGGCGCGTTCTTTTTGCTACACCGCGCCCTTTATACGCCCATAATACGCCGCGCGCACGCGCGTAATCGCGGATGAAAGAACTGGGAGAGAGAGAGCGAGTAATTTTTTTTTATGTATGTGTGCAGAGGTAGAGGAGGAGGAGGAGATGGCAGAGACGTGAGTCTAATTTGATTTCGCGGAATCATCATCGGGCCAAAGGGATGAAGCCCTTGCGATTGCGGGGTATATTTTTTTTGTCTGTGTCGTGCAGATGTAAAGGGACCTTTCATACCGTTGGTGTATGGTTGCGATGAAGCGATTGTGTTTGGGTTTTAGATTAAGTTTGTCATTTTAATTAAACTTCGCTTTGAGTATTTGAAAATATATTTTAGCCTTTATTAGTTGCTATGTTGCTATGCTATGCAATCACTTGAAGTGAGAATCAGTAGAAAAAGTCAATACTTCGTCAGCCATGCCACCTATAAAGTAAAAGCTACTATACCATTTTGCCAATATTCTATATAGCAGCCGCAATATACAGGCGCATCCATATGCGTTCTAAGAAAAACTTAAGAAAGATCGCTATACACCTCAATTCTTCACATTTTAATGCCGTTGCAGCCACCGCGCCTTCAATAACGAATCCTTCGAACTTTTCGCGTTCAAAGAAAAAATTCTCATTCAATACGATACGCTCCTATCCCCCACGCGAAAAATTCGTATTCTCGAGGTAGACTTTCTCTCGTATAGCCTCTGGCATTTCTCCTCCTGCCTCTCCACACGGCCACTATATAGTACCGCGAAAAAGAAACCTCACCGGGAGAAACAAATTTTTATTTCTCGACCGCTAGCCTTCTGAATATGAAAAAAATGCAAAAATTCATCTAATTTTAAAATACCTCCTTCCCCCGCACTATCGAATCGTTAACCCGCAAAGCAGCGAACTTTGAGGGTGAAAGCGGACTCCCTCTCTCTCTCTCTATATATATATATATCTCACTCGCTTTTTTACGCCCTTGGCAATTTTAACTTTTAAATGGAACGCGCGAGCGCGAGGCTGCTTCTATATATCGAGGCCGGCGGCGGCTTTCACGCCTTCCGGACCGACGCGCGCTTATTTAACGGTTTCTCTTTCGGATATATAACGCCGGAATTTTTTTCTTCCTTCTGCGCCCGCGAATAAGTGACTGTTAATTATGGAATGTTTTCGGGTTAAGTGGGCCGTGTGTGGAAAGACAGACGGGATGGAGGATGCGAATGTATAAATGAGCGCGCGGTCGAGAAGTTTGAGCTTTAAGCGGAATGTGCAGTTTTGCTTCTGTTTGAATTCCTAAGCGCGTATTGTTGGATTTGCTTCTTTCTTTTGAGAGCGAGAGAGAGAGAGAAAGTTGAGCTTAGTTTTAAGCGATACGCTCGGGCTTGAAGCGAGCAACAAATGTTTCGGGAGTTTGCGGTTCGCATGTCTATATAAGATGGTTTGGCTCATTTTAATTCAGCGAGATATAAGTTGAATTATATCTGAATGTATTAATAATAAATAAAGCAAATTTTAGACAGCTGACATGCTAATAAAAAGTCATTACTGTTTCATACATCTTCTAGCATTCAAACATAATTAATTCACAATTGAAATAATCAAGACATTGATATAAGATAAAAAAATGTATTTATTCATTATGCAAAATAAGCAGAAAATAATTTATTCTTCAAGTATGTCAAATTTAAATTTATCATAACATAATAAATGCAAAATAATATACTTAATCTATGGACTATTAAGAAGAATAAAACACGATAAAACAAAAAAGCTGCAACAGTACACGTTTATTATTTCTCTGCATCTCTATCCCTTTAATTCCCTCGCTCCCCTCATCAACGAAACAATTTGCCCGCAACTTTAACATTCATTGCGCAACAAAAATGTTATCGCAGATATACAGAGTCTAACATTTTCCAGAAAAGCCTCCGCTCCGCTACACTACCACCAACGCAGCAACAGCAGGAGCAGCAAGTCACGCGTTTTATTGTTTTCCACAATTATTTTCCGTTCCAACTACCGCGTAATGAAGGCTGTTGTATGCAAAATAGCGAATGGCGGCGCGGCTTGTTTTTGTTTTTGCCTCCCGCCGCCGAGTGCGCGAAAAACAGAAGGAAAACCGCGCTCTCGCGCCCGCATTACGCCGTTACGTATTTACGAAGCGCGAGCGAGGATGGGGATAGCATAATCAACTCGTGAAAGTTAAAACTGATATTGTAGTGCGCTTTAAAGAGCTAAAAATACACGCGACCCTCGCGGTTATATTCGCCCTCCCGCACAGAGTTATTCCGCTGGCTGCGCGCTGCGGAGAGAGCGGATGCATACACCATTTGCATCTTCACGAGCGAAGGGCAATTATTTTATTCGCGGTGTACTATAGTTGCAGTTCTCGCGCGCCGTTTCGAGGCGAGTGTGCGTGACTCGCGGGCTGTAAGTGGATTTGTAAATGTCCTTAATTCGAGTCGTTGATTAACAATGTAAAAGGGCTGATAACGCGCGATTGTCGATGGAAGGACGAGAGACTGCAAAGTTAACATATTAGTTCTTGCGAATAATGTATCATTAGTGTCATGTCAATTATTGCTGGCGGTTGTTTTATTTGAAACGTTTTAAAATTACCCGAAACAACACTTTACAGACATGTAAACTGTATATCGAGTTAGTTTGAAACGCATTCGATACTCTGTGAAAAACGCTCAAACGAAGTGAAATTATAATTCCCGTATTCGCTTTTTCCGAGAAACTCTCAATATCGCCATTTCAAAAACTAAAAGCTACGATGTGGGTCAAATAAAACCGAGCGGCTAATTCGAAAAGTATCGATAAAACGTAAAAGCCGTCCATAACACTTTTTCAATTACCCGTAAACTTTTGGTAACTGATATATCATTCGATCGCAATTCCATTCGTCTCCCTAAAAAAAGCCTGCTAGTTATACAAATAGTTAGCTGCAGTAGAACAACTTTCAATTCATTTCTTCTCTCTCTCTGTCTTTTTTACATATACGTGAATCGCACATACACACGACCAGCGCGAAAATTCCCACTCCTTTTTCAGCAAAAACTAATTTCAAACTCTTCGGTCCTAGCTCTTCCCGATCCCCTCTCCCAATCCTCCTGCAGCGGTATCTTAAAATATCGGCCATTTCGGAAGCCTAATTGTCAGCTCGAAAACGAACAGCTCGTGCAAAAGGCCGCGAAAAACAGACCGAAATAAAGCCGGCTGCTGTTACTCGCGTAAAATCCGCAAGTTGCACACCACCAGCGACGGCTGCGAAATTTTCGTAATAAACGCGCGACGAGAGCGCAAGAAAAATAGCGCTGTTCGAAGCTCGCGCGTTTTCGGCTGTTTACTCGCTGCCTCTCTAGCCCTCTCGCGCGTTCGCATAAACTACGTTCGTAACTTTTTCCCCTGTCTTATCGTGCCGCTGCTGTTTGCGGGCTGCGAGCCAGCTATATATATACGACATACATATATACATATGCACATGTGTATATATGAGCGCGCGCTCGAATACATCTCGCGAATTCGGGTTTTAGCCGTGTGTATTTCGGGGGTTAGAGTATGCGCAAAAAGCCGACGCAAGCTGACTTAATTATTGTTCGGGCGGGTGCGGCTGTGATAATCGGGTCCAATCAACGACGAGGATTCTCTCTCTCTCACTTTGCTTCGTTTAATGCGTGCGAGCGTATTATTAAACCTCGCAGCTATGTCTCTGTACGCTGCGCGTGTATCTCGCGACCCAATAAAGCGAAAATAATGGAGTGCGAATAGGGAGCGATAATGCGGTGGAGGCGTGCGGGTAGGAGGAGTTTTAATAGGATTTTTTGCTGAACCGCGCAGGTATATGTATATGTGTATGTGGGTAGTGCGTTTTGGTCTATGCTTTGTGTTGCGAGGAAAATGGGTCGGCCGCCACGATAATTGAGTGAGTCCGCGGGAGACTAGAATGGGTCGATAATAAACGGTGCGCGCGCCGTGACGGAATGTGTATGTGTGTGTATGTAGGTGTGTTTATGTATGTAGGTGGAAGTGACTGTGTGCGAAAGAAATTAGTCGGGTAATCTTGATATGAAAAAAGTGGGTGGAAACCGAGTGAAATGTATACGTGGTAAATAATAACTCTGTGTACTTATAAAGGTAGCGGAGTAATCCTGTCTGGTAAGAACACGAGACAGAGTAGAATTACGTTGATATGTGAGAGCACAAAAATAGCATGCTCGTGTAGCTTTATCTCAGTGATATTGGATTTATTATAATTTAATTCCCAATTTCTTTGAAATATTTACCGATTGAAACCTTAAGTCAAGCTTTTCAACAAATTTCATCGAATCAATAGTTCAATGTTTCCGTGTACAAAAGACGTAAACATATAGTTTATGCTTAATAAAATTTTCATCACGAGAATTTTCTGTGCTTTACTGTGTTTTAGACGAGGATAAAATCTGTACCCCTTTTTCACGCCAATTAAATGATTAACTCTTGCTAATTTCCTCGTACCCAATAACCCCCTCCAAAGAAGCAACTACGCCAACACATCGAATTAAAACACATACACGCATACATCATGTACACACCCATAGGCTCTGGGTAAATGTTTTTCTTTGGCGCGCTTCCGATGCGGTTTCGGGTTCGCACGCACACGTATACATAGGTACGCGCGCCATCGGAATTTCACGCCTGATTTTCCGCTCGGCCCCGCGTAATTGTCAATTAGGCGCGTCTGGCTTTCGGAAATGTAAATTTGCCGGGCCGGCGCGCCGTCGCTGCGCGCGTGGAGTGTCGTTTCAAGGGGGGGAGTGTAGTACGGCGCGTTTCTTTGTGCGCCGCGGCGAGGGTATGGCGCATCGGCGCAAATTTGCGCCCGATTGTGCGATGGGCAGAGAGAATTGGGTGGTGGGATTGAGGGGTAGAGGCGAATGGATAATTGTAGTTTGGGATGGCGAGGGTTTAGTGGTGAAGATGGTTAAAAAGTCTGGATATTGTCTGGATGACTGGTTTACTGCTGTATTGGTGAGATGATGCTTAACTTTTTTTCTGGATATTTACTCTTTTTTTTTGCAAATTTTGTTAATTGATAAACTTAAATTAAGAGCACAATTATTGAGAGAAGCTTTTTGAGAGAGTGCGAAGAAATAATTATTGTATTAACCAATACTTTTTGTATGAAATTTCCTTCTAATAAACTTGTTATGCCTCAAAGTTGCAGAAATTTGCTACGAATCATAAGAAAGGGGTCGAATCATTTCATTATTATCTCTCGAAAAATATTATAACTGTTTTAAAACTTTAAGACAGGTGAACTTTTATACATTTCTATTTTCAACCTAAAATTATATAACATGCCGCTTCAATAAATTCGTGCTTATAAGATTATATTGAATTTTTGAAATACCTTATAAAACTGAAATTCAGTTAAAGATATTTTGAAAGCGATAAAAGAGAAATATCGATGAATAAGGTGAAACTGAATCTTTTCAATATTATTTCTGAATATTAATCCAAAAATCTGTGAATATTTCTATCCAATTATTTAAAATTACAATTATTCACTTTAAAAGGAGTTCAAAATTAACCAGTTTTTCAATTAACTCGGTGTAGGTGACTTAATTAAATTAATTTCCACGATAATTTTCCAGGAATATCTTTTATAATATTATTAACATTTTTCAGGTCGTAATTTGATTTCATTTACTAAGTATCTTCATCACGCTTTAAAGCAATTTTAAATTCTGATTTAAATTTAACTTTGTTCTCATTAATATTTGGAAATCTGAAATATAGAATGTTTCTTATTATTACAACGTACTAAAATACCCTCAACTAGAATGAATTTGTAATTTGATTTTAAAATTGGTTACCTGTAAAGATTCCAAAAACTTCTAATGGTTCTATTAACTACACAAAATAACAGCTAATTTATAATAACTGGATTGTTGACCCTCTAAACATCTATACCCTGTACAACGCCTGCATAATCTTCAATCAACGAATAACAATCTTTTTCGGAACATAAAAAATCTCATTTCCAACGCCATACCAAAACTACACATTCCCATGTCCCATTGTCATTGAAAAATTTTCATCTTCAAAACTCCTCTACTCCCTCGCGCACATCACCTCAAATAGATGCAAAAGACATTGTTTTTTACTCTCTTCTTCTCTCTCTCTCTTCCTCCCCCTTTAATTTAGAACGCTTTACGAGGGTTAATATAAAGCGACGGATATTGGATACTCGAACGCCGGGGGGTGTGGGGGTGGGGGGCGGGAGGGATATAACAATGCGAAAACGCTGATAAGACGGGATTTGGCGAATGCAGCCGCGCGCTCGCGCACAGTGAGAGAGGGAGAGAAGATATTTCCGATATTTACGTGTGTGCGAGCGCGCCTCCTCGAGCTTTCTCTCTCTCTACTCCCTCTCTTTCTCCCTCCCTCGAGTACGACGTCGTTTTATGCGCGGATTAACTCGTAGGACTTTACAGTTTCGGATGTAAAACTATAATCGCGCCCCGTCGTCCGCGTCGCGCCTTATCTCGCCCTCTCTACCTCTCTCACTCTCCCTCCAATCGTCATCGTTTATTAAGGAAGCGCCGTAATCTCCGTGAACCGTTAGGGGGTTCCAAAAATCTCGAAATGCCGGTTAATTTCGAGAATTTCGGTTGAGTGAAATAACATAATATTCGCAGAAGAGATTAGACGATAGAAATTGCGAGGGTTTGTGATTAGAAATCGAGTAAATGTAGAATGTGTATAGGCACGTTGTTATACTTTCCGCGCGCGATATGATATTTTGCAATGCGCGAGCTTTCATATTTGTTGCAGCGAAAAATATATATGTGGAATACGGATTTCATCTTCCGCTGGAGGAGGGTGGAGAAGGTCGGATGAAAACACCTGCGAGCGCCGTACTTCCATAAAAGTCCATGACCTAGGAAGGCCCTCGGGCTACGCATATATACGCGGAACTAGAACGTACGATATCTACTTATGCAGATTTTTACGGCGCCTATTATTAGAAAAATAATGGATTCGCTCTATATGGAATTTCACATTATTGCGCGATGATATTTTCATCGCTGAATGGCCGTTGCTCAAGCTGATTTCGCGGAACAGGCGCGTAATTCGAGCACAACGCGCGGCCACAAAGAGCGAGTGCTCGCGTGTCTCGGAATGAAATTTAAATGGAAAAACCGTTCTTTTAGGGAAAAGGACGGCTTTGAGTAAAAGTGACGACGCGACGCGCGTCTGTGTCTCGTGGATTGTGACTAATGCGCGAAGCGACAAACAAGAACAACAACGAACGCGAATTGAACAAAGGAAGCCGTTGGGAATAAGTAATCGCTGCCTTTATCTTGTAAATCGGTGGTGCGGTGCATTTGTTTCAAATGAGATGAAATATTCATGCGCTTTTACTGTTTATGTGATACATAGTTTGTTTCTGTATGAGACAATATGTTAAATTTATAATACAACTAGAATTGAAAAATGAAAATCGGGTTAAAACCTTAAACACCTCATACTTAAATCGTTTATCTTTTAATTATAGAATGTGAAAATTACAGGTCACGCGACTAAGAAACCGTTAATAATTATAGGTATTAATATATATAACCTCACGATGTGCTTTAAGTTCCCTGTTTATATTTTTAGTCTCTCATTTTCCTCACCTCTTTTATTTTATAGAGAATTTTAACCCTTTAAATATACAAGAGAGAACGTCCTTTAAAAAAAAAAATTGATTTTATCACGTATCATTATAATATCCATACAAAACAATCTCCCTGACAGTATTACCACCACTTTTCGCAACCCCTCATCCTATACTTTCCAGAACTCATCGGCGCCCTGAAATTCACTCGCCTCATGCCGAAAAGCGTTAATCCGGCCAACTACTTCGTCAAACAATCCAACTAAGCGGCAGCCCTCGTCTCTCTCCCCGACCTTCAACCACACACACATACGCGGCCGCATCGTACACTCGCTCTCTCGTAAATCCATCCCCGAGAAAATCAAGGGTCACGCCTGCACCTCCCTACCTACTCCTCAGTATGGATTTTTCCAACCAACCCTATACACACGCGTGCGTGCGCGCCGTAACTTATACCAGAGGCACGCATCCACGTGTCAATTAAAACTGCCCCTTTTCCCCCTCCGCCATCGCCGCCTCGTTTCTTTGATACGAGAGAGAGTTGCGCAACGGGGTGTTAACGAGGGCCTACAAAGGAGGGAAAAAATCAAAGCGGACAATGCGCTCTTTTTTGCCCCTTGGCTGCCGGGTAAAGGATAAGAGAGTGTGTGTGTGGTGTTATAGGAGGTGGTGGAGTGGTAGTGGAGATTTTCGCGGAATTAAAAATCAGCTGTGGAGGAGCGGATGCGCCGCCGCGGCGCTTTATGGCGAGGTATCGAGTGTGTGTGTGTGTAGTATACGCGCTCGGTATTATTCAAAAGTTTTGTTTGATGTTTTTTTTTCTGCCCTCCCTGTCTCTCTGGTTTCGGCGCAGCTTGTGCGACTATACTCTTTTCAGTGGCGGAGCTGAGTGTATGTGTGTATCAGGGTTATATTGCGATAAGCTTTTTGCAGTGCTGCTTTTGGGTGTTTCGATGTGTGTTGTTATATAACGTGGCTTTCAAAGTAAAATCCTAATAATTGTTGGCAAGTGCGATTCGTCTGTACGTTTGTATAGAAGAATTCTGATGGTAAAGGTTGAAACGTGAAATATGAAGAGTATTTTGTGTATTGTGTTTTGCGCACTCTATATTGATGTACTTCATTAGCTTTGAAAGGGTAAGTTCGCATTGTTATACCGGCACAAAAGAAGATTCACTATGTTGTAAAGAGGCTGTAACGAGTTTATAATCGCATCAGGAGCATAAAAAGACTGTTTGGTACGATATAGGAATTCTTATCTTATTACGGCAACGAAGATATTGAAAATATTTTCATCAGGATTCGGCGAGATAATAGAAACCTAACAAAGTTCAATTTTCTTCTCAAAATAAACAAAATTAAATTACTATTTACCCAAATCATCATTACGTCCCATTCGAAAAAAAAACAAAGTACGACGAGGTACTGTCATTCTCTCCACTTCAATCTAAATTCAAAAAGATACAGCGTGTCCTGATTATCCCTGCCAGCCATAAAAAACCCTTCCCTTAACAAGTTCGCCTTCTCTCCTTCTCTCTCCCTTTCCGCAGGAAGTACGCTGTACCTGTGGCTCAGTCCTTCTCTCTCCCTCTCGAAGTTACACGCGGCTTGGCAAAGGAGAGAGTTCGGTGGCTTTCCTAAACAATTTCAGTCTGCCCCTCACGTCCGATTTCGTGCGCGCGTACCTATACACCTATATATATCTATACAGCAGCGGCGAAGGGAGAAATCGAGGAAGATCGCGTCGGAGCACGTTGCTAAGTGTTGATGCGGTCGAGAGGAGGATAGAGAGAGGGAGAGAAAAATGGAGGAGAGAGGGAGAGAGCAGGTGAGAGAAACTTTAAGAAAAACAAGACGAGGGAGGCGAGAGAACGGAGGCGCCCTCGCGAAAATTGCCTTGTCTCGCCGAGGGTATTTTGTCTCGGAGCTTTACGAGCCACGGAGAAACGACGACGGGGAATTTTCGAAGGAAAGAAAGGGTAGCAGAGGGGCAGAATTTCGTAATAAGTAGTTTTTTATTTGACGAGGATTACGGAGAGGGAAGTGAGAAGGAAGAGAGGGGGGAGAATGAATATGCTTGTCTAACGTTTAGCGGAGCAACGCGCGCGCCGGGATTTAACGCGTGTAAATATTTGATTTTCATAGTGCGTTTCGAGGAGAAGGTAATTTCCCCGTGATCGCTGAGATGATCATTTTTCGCGATGACGAGGTGTTAATGAAATTTCTAAAAATCCGACAATTTGTTTCGAAAGTTTCATATTGTTGTTTTTTTTTTTTTTTTAATTAAAAGTGGCATAAAGGTTTACGAGAGGCGCGTGTGCACGCGGCTGCGAAAATTGTTACAGCTGTTAATTTAGGGAAAAATTTTTCACGCTAACGCTCGCTTCGTTTATATGAAAAATCCCACGTTTTCGTTGTAATTGAAAACAAAAATAATAATAATAAATAACGGGCAAAGTTATTAACAAAATCTGCGTTTACAGCAATTGAGCATTTTTCAACGTTAATCCCGCAATTTACCCTGCAAACTGTTACCAAGAGATTATCCGCGGGAAATAGAGTAAAAACCGCGCTTTGACTAAAGTTTCATTTTGCGATGAATTTCAATGCGAACCGCGCAGTGAAATTGCGATAAAACACCCGAGACCCTCCTCACTTCATTCGCGATCTCTTCATCCTCGCCGCGCCGCTAAAATATTCATATAACCATCCACCCAGACGTATACGTATATACATATATTCGCAACAGCTCGTCTACCGCTCAAAAATTAAAAATAACTACCGCAAACAAAAAGCCCTATTTGCAGAGCGCCCGCATGCCCGGGGATTTTTGAAATTCAGCTCGCGGAGCCGAAATTTCCACGGGAAAATGAAAACGGAACGCGAAGAGCGCGTGAACGGATCCTCCCCTAAATTGACGAAATTTCAGCGAGCGCCCTCGAGAATTTGTATCTCGAAACATGCTAGCAGCGCGCGTGCATGCATGCAACCCGAGAGAGGCGCAGACACGCGAGAGGGCGCGAAAAAACGACAGGGGAGAAGCACGAGGGAGTGGAAGGCGCGAAGAAATATATCGCGCCACGTGACTTATGCTCATCGTTAAGGCGCCGCTTCTTCTTCTTCTACTTCTTCTTCTTCTACTACTACTTCTTCTTCTTCTTCTTCGTGCTACTCCTCCTCGTCTGGGGCGCCTCGGTGTTCCTCTTCGTTTTACGTTCGTGCGCGCACGAACGCGATAATTTACGGGATCGAGCGCGATTCAATCGCGCGAAATTAAGGTAAGTGGACGGCGGAAGTCCGCGTTATTGCGAATTAGCCGCAGCCGCCCGAGGCAAAGTTCGTTTCTAGAGGCGTCGACAGAGCGAAAGGCGTTTCTCTCTCTTTTTCGTCCTGCCGTTCGAGGAATCCTTCTTTCTTTTTTTCTCGCTTTAACTCCCGGCGCTCTTTCTGTTTTCGACATCTGCGCTGAGTTGGAAGATGCTTTATCGCGTGTCTTATTCCGCGTGTTGTGAAAAATAGTTTGCCAGGTGAAAGAGTTGAGAGGAAACATTAATTTCATAGTATTTGATAAATGTACGGGTTGTACCTCAATATATATTATGACTTTTGAAATTTATGTACTATTATTTTTCTTATTATATTTTAGCATTCTCTTTAGACTAATTATTTACCTCTTATTTATTAACTATAGTATAGTATTCTAAATAATATATGCAATAGTTGTAACAAAATTCTGACATACTTATGTGTTAAAAAATAAACTTTGAATTATATTATTACGGCAAATAAAAATATTAATAATTTTCTATAAAATTTTCACTTAGTTTTTTGTTTGATCGAAGTAACATATATTAACACATATACTAGAGGATTAATGTCAAACATTTGAAACATTTCAATGTATTTGTTTATTCGGACTTCATTACACATACCTGATACGTTATAAGTATATATGTAGAGATGGGTCATATGAACACATGTGCAAACATTTCGTAGTCAAGCACGATACTTATTAAATAGTTGCGTCAGTGCTTTTTCGTCGTCTGTTTGAAGTTCATATAAATTCGCGTACAGCATAGAAATATTTTTTTCTATATAAAATAATTGTATTTTTGAATTCTAAGATATAATAGCAAAAATGATTTTTAACCATAAATTATTTGAATTCTATATTGGATTACGGATTTTTTCTTCACATATTCATAAATAAATATAGAAGTTAGTTCTTTATACTAAATATAACTAAAGCATCATAAACGTACTCTTAACGTAATTCTTACTTACTTCTATTACAATCCTCAGATTTTTTTAAATCTCCAAAAACTACCAATCATCCTAAAGAAAGCAAACTAATATTTCAAACAAACCCCCCAAAACAATCATTTCAATCACTCACACGACGCGATCCAATCGAACGATAGCCGCTGCAATAATTCCCGGCATCGGACCGCTGGATACGCAATAATCGTGCCTTTTGACAATATCAGATCCTCGCGCGTGGCACGCGGTATGTGTATGTGACATGGACACGCGGTCAAATCTAGCGCGGCGCGTCGGAATTAGCCGCTATATGCGAGCGCGCGCGCGTATACGCACAGCCCCGAGACGAAAGTCAAGCCCTGCCAAATTATCACAATAACGGGATAATAATAGCTAGCCCCATGAGAGCGATGCATCCCATCCACGCGTTATTCTCATATAGGCGTAGAGAGACAGAGAGGCACAGGCATTAGTCTAAAGGGAAATTTCAATTTCGCGAGAGAGGGAGAGAGAGAGAGAGCGTATGTATATATAGCTGAGAGGATAAAATTGTTGGATTAGCCGCGAGTTGTAGGATTAAGGGCCTGTAAAGGCCCGCCTGTTATTGTAATGGGTTCGTGCGCGGCTCGTTATGCGCGCGGGTGTACATACTGTATGAGACAAAGACATTGGTCGCGCGGCGATGAAAATTCTTCACGAGCGTGTTCGTCCAAAGCGGCAGTGCGATGATTTAATTATGCGCTAATTGAGTTTCGTTTGGTAATAATTGAGATGTGATTAATTAAGTGTTTATAATAATTCAGCAGCGAGGCTCTTCATTAAAATCGATATTTAGCAGAGAGAGAGAGAGAGAAATTAATGCTTTTAATTGAAATGGTCATTAATTTAAGAAGCTCTTCGATGTCAATTGCCGCATAAAATAAGCTCGGCGCAGAGTCTTCTAACTATTTAACGTTTATAATTCTGTATAAATTCGTTTAATTGAAGCTCCGATAATTATTTAATTATAAAACATTAAATAATTAAAGGATAATGTTTAAGTCCACAAAGTACTTTCCCAAAAAACACATTTCCACATCTTCCTCAACATACTCCCCTACACCCCGAACAAAAAAGAAAAACCCTACTCAGCACAACTCGATCTCTGCCAAAGAAAACCTAACCGCAGCGTCTCTCGGCCACGACAAACAGCTCTCGAAAGTCGCTCCAGTTTTCTCTCTCCCAGCGCTCGAGTTCTCCTTACGGCGTAATTCTCTCTTAAGATATTGAAATTACCGCTCGCGCGCAAATCTCTCCGGGCGCGCGATGCAGATGCACTTCGCGTTCGCGCGCAACTGATGCAAATCGAGTTTGCACGGCGAGTTTAGAGTTACAATCGATTGCGAGCGCGCGAGTCCTGAATACCCCGTTCCCACTGTGTGTGTGTGTATGTATGTGCACGAAGGAAGTATATATATGGTTATATATTCTCGTAGTACGGGGGAGTCTCTGCGCCTGAGAGAGGTTCTGTTGCGCCGTGTGCCTTCTCAAAACAATTCGCGATCCCGCGTGCGCCGTGTTGCAGCAGTGGATTGTTTTGCGTCTGCGAGGAGGAGAGAAAAGTTAGCCGGGATCGCGGTCGTGAAAGTTCCACTATAGGAGGAGAGAGACTGAGTATCGTTTCGCTGTTCCGTTGGTTTAGGAGTGGCTGCGGTTTCATGCTAAATAAATGATTGTTTAATTTTTTACGGAAAATTTCTGCTCCCGGTTTCATAGCTCATTCATCATCCAACGACGTAACTTTTTCATGCCCATTTCTTGTGCCCGTCTTCGTTTTCCCATTCAAAATATTCTCGTCACTAAATAAACCTACCTGCAATTTCACAAAGTGCGCCGTTCAAATAGTCAGGAAGTCGTGGATACATATTTGACTAAACCCAGTCGCCGTGAGACGTTAAATATTATATCAAAACCATTCGTCACGTAACCAAATACGACGTACAGGGGTTCGGCCGGTTATATACTTTTCAGCCATTATAAGCCACAACCTCCATCACACGCCGCTGTTTTCCAGAGCCGCGATAACGCAACCCGCGAACAATCGACTTCCGCGGCAAAGTTCGACCGTGAGCGCCAAGTCGGCCGAGCGTAACACACATACACGTACCTACCTCTGCATTGTTATGCAATCGATCATCGATCCGGTCCCATGCGCGCACACGCGGCTCCCGTTATCACCTGTCACACTTCCTTATCTCGCGAGAATGAATAATAAAAAAAAAACAGTTCGTGCCTACTGCCTATACGTCACACGTGTGCGGCCTATCTGGCGGATTAAAAAGCCGCGGAAGTTTCGAAAAACTGCTATCGCCACTCTCTCTCGCGTGTATGTGTGTGGGGAAGAGGGGAAAAAGTTATCGATTTCCCAGACGGCGACCGAGTGACCTTGACACGATCGTCACTGGCACGATGAAATTTTCACGCGACGTTTCCGGTAACTCGCGCCGTTTGATAAAGCCACGTCCCCTTTTCTATAGAATCTAGCTCCGTGCTGTGACGAAAGCCGAGTCTCCGTTGTTGCGCCCTTTCAGGAGGCTCTCCGGTGGCTGATAAACTCCCTTCGTTAATAATGAAGGGGGCCGCCCTTCGTCTCGTGCATCGCGTCGGTGTCTATGTATATATCTCTGCGTAGTTCGTTACAAGGGACGGCGAGGTGGAGAGTTACAGCGTCTGTTTGACGTTGGTTAATAGTGAATGAATACGGGATGGCGGCAGAAATAGGAGTTGTTAAATTTATCGCTTTATTTTATTAATAATGAAATGGGAAAGTTTGCAATCTGCAGGCAAATATATAGTATGTATATGCTTGGATAATAATTAAAGTTTCATAAATCGTGGAAATTGGAGAAGATACGGGTTTTTCGAGGTATAAATTATTCAAATGACACAGTTTCGTCGAAATCGAAATAGCAAACCGAGACTCGCATTGAAGAATTGAAAATGATTCAATTGTAAAGCTAATTTAAAGTTACTACAGTGAAACTAATTTCGGAACTGAAATAATGTTTTTTACCCTTTACACGAGTTATATTTCGAAAAATTCTAAATCCTTCATTTTCAAAAATGTGAAAATAGATCCAGCAGATTTAAAACAGAAATGAGATGAATATATTCACGTTTTCTTAATTTTAGACTCTCGTGATGGACAATACTAAACTTACACCTTACCTACAAACTTTCCCATACACTCGTGACCCAAAACCCCTCCACGACCAGTCGTCCATCATCGTAAATAAATCCTCGCCCTATACCGAATGATAACGAGAATCACGGTGCTACCACTCGCTACCTATACACACTTCCTCTCTCTCACTCGCGCACTCACGCGTCGCTCCACATCGCTAATTTCTATATGTACATACACTCCCGGGACGCCGAGTATTAGATTGCGCGTATAGTATGTGCGCGTGCGCTTGCAAGTGCATTAGCGCACGGGCCGTGTAGGTGCGCGCGCGTGCAGCGGACGCGGTCTCTCGCCGCGCGCGTGCAAATTAATGTAGGCGTGCGCGCGCTCGGTATTTGGCGAAACAGGCGCGCCGGATATGATTTTGAGAGATATTCGTCTAGGCACCGCGTAGTAGTATCTAGTGCGTGTATAGTGTGGTGCAATGTGTGCCCTGCGGTGAGGAATTATGGGAGTTTTTTTATGTGTGGTGGAGTAATAGGGTGGAAAGGTTTGGGCGGGGGTTGTTGACTAGTCGAGAGAGGTTGAGGAAGTTGGGGATGGCTGGGGTTTGATCTTGTACTTTGATGTAAAGAGGATGTGAAATAATATGTTGATTCGTGAGGGTATAATATAATACCAATAAAATATCGGATTATAGTTACTTGAATAATTTGAGAAAAGCCTGATATGAATTTACCAAAAGTTAAATTATAAAATGCTGAAATTCAAATTTTTTAGATAGATGAAATCAACACATATCATCGTTTCGGGAATAATAAAAAGTACGAAATAAAATAGAATTCATTGAACAACTAGGTGAAAAAAGTATTAAAATAGAAAATTCAATTCTTCGATCCAATAAATTGCAGTAGTTATATAGCTCAAATCGCATCAAATATTTTTGTTCACTACAAAAATTCCTACGTGCTTCGCGCGCTTTATGTTTCTGTCCAGAATGTTTTAAAATCAAATGAATTTCAAGATAAGATAAAATTTTAAATTTTAAATTTTCGTGCCATCATCATCCTGTATTTAATTTACCACCAATTTAATCCAATCAGTCTTATTATGATGACAGATTTCATCCATCACTTTTTTAAGAGAGGAACTCGTTTTTCACAATATATGTATAGTAAAGTATTAAAATTATAAAATATAACGATTCTGTATTCTCTTAACTATATACTATAGAAAATGTTACAGGTTTGAAGAGTAACTCAATCCTGACAATGGGCGTATCCTTTTTTTTCAGAAAAAAAAAGAAATTCAATTTTGATCAAATTCAATTTCTATTTTTTCAAAAAAATTGCCTTTGTCAATTTCCCACGAAATCCCTCATCATTTTTTATATGACACGACCTCACGTCACCCAAACCCATTATGACCGCATCCTAAAAATATGCACTGATTCAATACCTGCACGTGCTCGAGCGTAGGCGTCGCCACTCACACCCACACACTCTCTTTTTGTTCTCCCCAAAAACTTCAACATACTGACCATACCGCCTACCTACTTCCGAAACTCCAAATATCCCATCGCACGTGGCGCGCAATCGACCGGCCGGCAAATAAACTTCTCCGTAATTAGAGTCCGCAGCTTAAAGGGCCTAATAAGTCATGCATTATTAAAGAGCCGGAGCAACTTCTTCCGCGAAACTTACGCGAGCCTCTGACGAATTTTCTCGCTATCTCTCTCGGGCGCGTTAAATATAGATGCATATTATGCGCGATGCGGCTCATTACCGCCACGAGGACGGAGAAGATTTTACCGGGGAATTAGCTGAATTTTAAAGGCGCAAGCGTGCGCGCGAGTGAATTGATTGCAGCCCGCCACTTGATTTTCTAATTTGCTGGGAAGTTGGGCAGAAAAAGTAGCGGATGGTAAGTGGCTTATTTTTTAGCGATGGAAAAAAGGCAAGAAATTGTTTAATCGGTTTGGAGAGACCCTACTGTATTTTTGTTGAGTTTTGGAAGTTATTGTATTTCATTAATTTTTTTCTTGTGCTTTTTTTCATATAGAACAATAAAAGAAGCAGGAATCGCATGAATTTAGGTAGGAATGAAAGCCCGAAATCAAATAAGTATTCTGATATATATCTATATTAGATTTGTTTATTTGGAAAATGAAAAATCGTTTTGTATTACTTTCACATATCGTATTCAATAATTCAATATTCTAATATCAAAAAAAGTACTTGTTAGTTACATTTCCATTTACTTATCTGTATGAAATAAAATAAACCCAACTTAATACGATCACTGAGTTTCACCAATACGATGTGCAACTAAACAATCAAAATTGGCCTATCAATCTCTCGAAAAAAATCATTGCAATTAAAATTCGCCCTCAAACTTGGAAACGTACGCATCATGTGCGTTAACACGTACATACACACGCACATGCATTGCGCGAAGTGCGCGGGCTAATCTAATATTCGAAAAGCAACGCTAATTAGACCGACACTCGAGCACCTGCAGTACACCTCCTCCTGTCCAAAACATATACGAGTTCACGAAGCGAAGAGACAGACGAACGGTGAGTATTAAAAATAAGAGCTATTATAATGCACTTAGCGGCGCAGAGAGCGAATTGCGTAATTGCACTTTTTATAGGAAATAGATGGCGCGTGAACAAGAGAGGAAGAGAAGGACTGTTAAAGAGCTTTTAGAGACATTGAAGTGTTTTTTTATGTTAACATTTGAAGGTGCATCGTTGTCGAGTAATTATTGGCTGAGCATTGTTGTGGTATTGGTTTTTTACACTCGCACTAGTTCAATGATTTCGAATAAGTGCGATTTTCAAGACGTAATCGAAATAAATTAAATTCGAATTTTTTAATTTTAATTACATTACCTGGTGGTGTGCGATCCACTTCGACGATTTAACATAAAATTATTGTAAACAAATCATAATTATGAGCTTGCTTATTTAAGAAGGTTCGAAAAACATTTTTAAGACGTGTCAAAGTAGTAGCAATTTTAACGCTTTGTTTGTGTTCACCTCGTATATTGAATTACCTCGAGGTATATAAAATTGTAAAATTCAGGACATTTTAAAAACCATTTAAAATTTTTCACAAACTTTACTTTGATAACTTGTCAGAAAACAAGTAGAAAAACTTAACTCGACCTTCCTTTCCAAGAACCTCAACGGCAACGAAAAATTCGAAAACCCACTTCCGTCCAACATAAAAGCGCAATGACACCAGTACTCCACTCTCGTTCCACGAACAAACGAAACCGCGGGCGATTTGCGTATGCGAGATAGCCAGCCACTTCTTTCGCACCCTTCTCTACCTCTCTCCCAAAACACTCGCGAAAATCCCGACGTGCGCATCTAGACCCACCACCCCCGCGAAACTTTTATCGAACCCCCCTGCTGCTGTTGCCGCTCGCGCTAAACTCAATTATCGTAGTAACGTCGTTGCCCACTGGATCGCGCGCGTGAACTTGCGCTGCCGCGCGTAAACTATCCTAAACAGATTCCC
Organism: Torymus auratus; assembly: GCA_900474315.1. Lineage (NCBI taxonomy): Eukaryota > Metazoa > Arthropoda > Insecta > Hymenoptera > Torymidae > Torymus > Torymus auratus. The sequence goes on along the minus strand of UXGD01003027.1, from coordinate 1,910 downwards.
CGCGCGCGGTCGACACGGCTCCCGCATTAAACGTTAACGAGCGAGAGAGAGAGAGAGAGTGAGGTGGTGGCTAGGGCAGGTTTTAACGGCCGATCGCCGATGCCATCATGAGAGGCGCGGACGTGTTATGAGGTGCGCGCGCGGCTGCTGGGGGTTGGGCGAGAGTGAAAATTCACTTGTAAGGCCGGTGCGCGCGGATTAGTTTATGGCGCCGACGAGTATAGTAGTAGCAGTAGCCTTCGGTGATCGGGAGTTTATTTCGGATAGGGGAAAAAGGCTGGTGGGGAGTGGGTGCGAATGCGGTTGGCGAGGGACTAAGTGAGAACTTTCTGTACGGATAATTGGAAAAATTTGATTTTTCTGCAATATGGTAATTTTATTGTCGGCCGAAATTTTACGTTGAAAATTAATGGAAAAAGAATAGAGCATTGTTATGAACCGTTACTGTAAATATATAATCCTGAATTTATTCCAGCTGTAACTGTTTTCACACCGAATTAAAAGAATAAATATCTTTATAGAACAGATTGGATTTGAAAATTACTCAGCGTTTTATCAAATTGGATTTTTCACAAAAACGAGTCGGCACTCAGTTCCTAATTAATCAATATGTACTGAGTACAAACCCGCGATCTATCGCGTCACTATATACCCTCTCCCCACTTATAACCACCAAAATTCCACTTAAACTCTCTCCCCGAAAAAAAGCCTTTCCAGCCATCACGCAAGATTAAATTTCTGCCCTTACCTCATCCACTCCGTGAGCCCTGCATACCTCCGCTTATACGGCAATTCACCCATATTCCACTTCCCGTGCCAATTCGACAAAGCTCGCGGCGTGAGAGAATTCTAATTTCGAACCCTCGCGGAATGACCCATATTCCCACGTACCATATATATGTATACACACATACAAGTATATCCTAGCGACCCCATATATATTGCACGACGGCGGTACATGGGCGAGCGGGTAATAATGGATGCGTAATCTTTATGACGTTAGGAGCGGCGGCGGTCCTTCGGCTTCGTGAAATATTTAGGGGGCCCGCTGCCGCTGCTGCGCCGCGGCTGTACGGTGAATTACAGCGCGGCTCGACACTGTGTCCTATTAATTGGAAATTGCCTCTCCGCTGTACCGGTGCGAAGCGAGAGGGGGTGAAGGTGGGGGAGGGTGAGCGTACGTATCGCGCTTGATTGAGTTCGCGGCCGCGCGGTGGTGTGTATGTGGCTGAAGGTATGTGCGTGTGTGTGTGGCGGAGCAAGTGTATTTGAAATTTCGCAAGAGCTGGGTGGATTTTGAAAGGCTGTTAGGGAATGTGGTTTGAATTGGGAAAATTAGATAAAGTAAGTATAGTTCAGGTGGGACGTTAAAAATTCGTGCAACTTAATTTTGTAACTGATAAACGTGATATTTCATCACGTTTGAAGATGAAAGTTGATTGATGCTTGCTGATATTGTTAGTTGTTCAAATGGGAAATGCAAATGACGTGACAGTAATGAACGAAAAAAAAGAAACTGAATTACAGAAAATTATGTCAATGAATACGTAGTTACTACTTAATGTGAGCAGAATTTTAGGGTCAATTTGTTGCTAAATCAGCTTGATTACAGAGCGGATGATTGCATTGTTCCTTCGTAGCATTGTAAACTGTCAACTTGCTCGTGTGATTATACGTTTTTATGTACAATTAACAATAATGTATAATCAATATAAACTCACTTTTTCAGTACAGAGATTGCCCGATTGTAACACCTAGTAGGGCTGCACAATATAGCAAGATTAATCTTGATATTGTATTGCCTTGTCTCAATATTCAGGGCAATAATCGATTCAATATTTATATACAGTTTTCGATACAATATCAAGATTGTGTTGTCAAGAATGTAAAGAATCTTGTCTTGTCTTGAA